>JAFEMH010007805.1:0-75909 GCA_022495995.1 Adenophora triphylla var. japonica
AGACACATTAAATAAAAAAATCAAAATCAAACAACAAAAAAAATCTTTAAGCGAGGTTGTCAGGAAGAGGAAAATCGAGCCCAAGTAGAAGAGATTTTGACGAGTGTGAATTTGGGAAGCTGCGGAAGAGCCTAAAGAGACGCAGATTGGTCATTTCTTCGAAGGAAGTGGAAAGGATGCTCTGCAAAGTCCTACAAAATCCTCAATTCAAAGAAAGTTGCCCTCTTCATCAAAGAAAACATCATGTGCAAATACGGGTTGCCGGCCGAAATCATTTCAGATAATGGATCCCACTTCGAAGGGAATGTGAAAAAGTTCTTTGGCGGAATTCCGAATAACCCGTCACAAGTCATCACCCTACGGGCCCCAAACCAACGGAGCCGTCGAAGCGGACAAACAAGACTCTGGAAAATATCATCCGGAAAATGGGTCGAGGCGAGAGATTGGCCCGAAGTTACACTGGCACTCTGGGGCTACTGAGAACATCGGTCGAACGGCAAGGGAAACACCTTTTGCCCTCACATACGGAATGGAAGCCGTACTCCCAATCGAGTGGAAATACCCTCGCTCAGGTATCTTGTTGGAAAGCCGGATCAACGAGGTCGAATGGCTCCAGTCGCCATGACGAATTGGCCCTACTAGACGAACGCCGATTGAAGGCCATGGAACACATCCGGGCCTACCAAGGAAGAATGGCGAGCCTTCGACAAGAAAGTAAAGCATCGGGAGATCCGAGAAGGTGATCTCGTTCTAAAAGAAAAGCCCCAGTCCGTATCAACCCTCTCGGCAAATGGGAGCTGTATGGGTCGGGCCATATGTCGTCCGAGAAGATCTTCTCCGGAGGAGCCATGCAACTTGCAAGACCTCGACGGGAATCCCTTTGTACACCCGGTGAATGGTGACAAGGCTGCGCGAGATACTACGCGTAAAAAAAAAAAAACAAAAAAAAAAACAAAAAAAAAACAAAAACAACAAAAAAAAGAGTGCTAAAGAGTAATACCCAACTAGGTTAGAAACCCGAAAAGGGCGGCCTAGAAAAAACAAAAAAAAAAAAAAAAAAAAAGAGTGCTAAAGAGTAATACCCAACTAGGTTAGAAACCCGAAAAGGGCGGCCTAGGTAAAAAACGAGGGGTTGCAAAAAAAAAAAAACAAAAAAAAAAAAAATACCCAACTAGGTTGAACTACGAAAAGCTAAAAAACGAGGTTCCTCAAAATGAGGAACGTGGCGGCAGGAAACGGTTCGGTCTAAGACTACAAATAAAGCCATACTTTCGGCATCATGCATCAATACAATTGATCGAGACCATGAAGCGTCTCGAAAAACTCTAAAGCAATTCAAATATTCATTACAAGTTAAAAAGCTCTTTGATGAGTCTAAGCCCGATTCATTCCTACAGTGGCAACTGCTAAAGAAAACTAAGATACATAATCAAACTAATGTGTAAACTTGTCATGGCAGAAAGGGATACTTGGAAACCTCGAGTCACTCCAAGCCACTCAAATCTTGGCCTCTCCCTTCTTCTTCCCCCTCAGGAGTCTTTCTCTTACGAGCCCAGGAAAAATGTCGGTATTCCTCCTACCAAGCTGGTATAGGAGCAGGGTCTATCAAACCGGCCTCTGTCGGGGCCTTAGTAGCCTAGCGTCATCCCTCATCTCACGTAACCTAGGTAGGTAACATAGGAGCCCTCCTCTCCTGTCTCTTGACGTAAGCCTCATAATCAGTCACGGCGTCTCAGCTCTGTCATGAGGATTGGCCCTCGCCTCGGCCCTCCTCCTCTCGAAGCGATCGGGTCCTCCGCACCGCAATGGCCTCACGCCGTCTCAAAATAGCCACTGAGTCTCTCCCGAGATGCCCCTCGTACCAATCCAGTACCAAGTAGTCAAGAACACCGGTCTCGGACGCTGAGAATGACCCGAGGGGAAAGGCATCATACCTCCATGCTCGGGAAAGAAATGGAAACACCGAGGGATCGTCCATGGAAGCAGGAGCCACCACCACGGTGGCTATATCATCGAAAACCCTCGAAAGGAACTGCTCCAAGCCAAAGCTTGTCTCGGGACCGGGCGGAATGTAGAAGCTGGGTGAAAGCCCGGAAGCATAACCACGCATGGGACCCGTCACGAAGCACTCTGCGAGTCTCCACCTTGATAGGCACCAACCATCGATATCTTCGGTGCGGCGACCCGCCATCCAACGTTCACGAGCCACGATCATCAAAATCTACATCGACACCTCTCTGGCAAAAGTCAAGGCTGATCATATCGAGAGGTTTCCCGAAGAACCCCCAAGCGCTCCATCGGCCGCGGGGTCGAAGACGGGCTGCCCCAGTGCATATACCGCCTTCCGTAGCTAATGCATCGAGAGCATGAAAAGTCTCCCAAGAATCAAAGGAAGCGACATCTACGCCGAGGCGACGAGTGAACGACAACATCCGGCGAGCTCGATGGCGGATCCCAAAGGAATAGACCATGAACGGGGTGCCGAACATACAAAGTGCAAAAGGCATCCCAATAGGCATCATCCCACCAAACCTAGGCCCTAAATGCTGTCGGGAAGACCGGAAATATCGAAATGATCGGGACCGCGGATCATACCTTGCGCTTCCTCAGGGAAAGATGAAGGAGGACGCACAATCTGTCAAAGAAGCCCCTCGGGCGAAGGGACCGCTATCTCTTCCACCTCCAGGACCTCAAGCAAGGCCCGAAATTCTTCGACGGTCGGAACAATCTCGTTGAAGGAAAGGCAAAAGACATGCCTTCTAGTATCCCAAAACGAAGAAGAAGCTCTTAAGAGGTCATAATCCGGAACCAATTCTTTGAGAGACCACAAGCATCGTACCTTGTACCTTTCTTCAAAGAATGATCTTCTCTCGTGCATGATCTCCCTACACCATTCCTTGAACTTTTCAAAGAACAACATTTGCCTTTCTTTGGACAATTTTGGAGAATTTTTGGCCATTTCCATGGTTTTTCTCTCTTTCTCCCCGAAAATGGCTGTTTGGGCTGGAGGTTGAAGAGGATATTTGAATTTGAAATAAAGCAAGACCAGTCGAACCGGAAAATTAAAGGACAATGTGGAAGGCGACCCTATCCGCGCGGATACAAGTGTCATTACCAAAAAAAATTTTGCAACGGTCAAAAGGTTTGCTACACCAAAAGAGGAGATATTCCGTCCCGGCTTGCTCGAAACCGGTGCAAAAAAAAAACTCTCCCAAACCAAATCCATATACCAAACACCCTTGCAAAAAAAAAAAACTAAGGCTCATGCAACAACGCATTCATATTGCAATTCGCATTCATAAAAAAAAATCCTAAATTATTACATTCCAAAAAAAAAAAGAGAGTGTGCATAAAAAAAAACAAACAAACAAAAATAAAATCCTAAGTATTACATTCCAAAGAAGAGAGTGTGCATAAAAAAAAAAAAACAAACAAAAATAAAATCCTAAATTATTACATTCCAAAAAAAAAAGAGAGTGTGCATAAAAAAAAAAACAAACAAAAATAAAATCCTAAATTATTACATTCCAAAAAAAAATGTGTCAAAATAATGCACATCGTACAAATCTAAATCTCAAAAAAAAAAAAATCGAATTGGAGTCTCCAGGCGCCCTCGATGTCTCCCTCGGCCTCTCTTGCGACTCGGGCCCGCCTCTCGTCGGGAGCCACCCGAAAATCTCAGGCTCGCAATCCGTCCTCGCTCTCCGATAGAGAGGCTCATCAGGACCAACCGGCACGCTCTGATAGGGCAAGCCGAGATCTGCGAAAAAGTCGTACCCGAAGGTGAAGGCGTCAGACTCCTGCACGTACGGAGACGACCCACCAGTGCCGCGCGGTGATCAATGAGAGGAGAAAGAGGGGTCTCGGAAGAAGTCTCCGAGGGAATAGGAGAAGCCTCCCGTCGAACAGGTGCCGGCCGTGGTCGCCTCGCCTCTAGCCACGAGGAGCCCGGAGTTGGCAGTTTACCATCCTCCTAAACGTGAATCTCTTAGCCCCGACTCACTTGCTTCGTCGGTGCTGTCTCGACGACCACCTCCGAAAACTGCACAAAAGCAAAAGCGTCAAAAAAAAAAAAAAAAAAAAAGAAGTGATGCTAGAGATGATGAAACAAAAGAAAGAAAAAAAGAAGGGAAAAGGTGAAGCCCGTACCTTCATACCCTGGGATCGCTAGGCGGAAAGCTCGTGGAAGCCGCTCGGGGTGAGGGATCTGCACTCAATCGGACTCCCATCCCCTGGATGTGCAGGAAAAATCCGTCCGAGGAGTACCGCGGGATCCCAAGCCCCTCCTCTCTAAAACCTGAGGCATCCTCGGCGCTCCTCAAGAAGAACGTCGCATATGGCCTCGATCGCCACGAAGTCCGAGACAGTGCTTGGCCTGCTCGGTAATCATCCCCAGTCACGGACCTCGATCGCTCGGATGCATCATATCGGCGGGAGGCTCCATCGGTGTCCTCAAGGCGGGTTCACGCCATGCCCGCGTCACTCCTCTCTCCCGGATACATATGCATCGCAGAGTCAAACCCCTCAAAATCCTCAGGCGCCGCGCCTACCGTCCGGATCTAGCGCGCCCTTCGAGCCGCGCTTCCACCTCAAAGCGATCCCCTGTGGGAAGAATATCATCCCTCATACGTCTCGGCCTCGCAGTCAAAGGAAGGCAATCCCGCGCACACGAGAGTCGTAGCCCCACTGGAGCTTATCTTCTCCCGGCATGCTTGGACCAAGGCCGCATGGCCGGATACTTTCCTCCGAGCGTACGCCGCCTTGAACCGCTTCACAGCCAATCTCTGACGTGGAAGAACTCCAGCGCCCATACCTGCCAAAGGCAAAGATCAAATCAATCCAAGTGCAAAAAAAAAAAAGAGAAGTGCGTGCTCAAAGGAAGGAGGGAAAGCAAAAAGAGAGCTTATACCTCCAGGGAGCAAACGGTCCGGGAAGCGATGCAAGGAGCTTCCACGGAACCTTCCGGGATCTATCAAGAGCGAAGTAAAGTTACAGTCCACCTCGCCTCTCCCCGGAATATCTCTTGAACCGTCTCCATGTCTCTCCAAGGACCTCTTTAAAGCAAGGCAAAGACCGGCTGTCCCCCAGGATGACCCAGAGCGAATGCTCGAGAAAGTAAACCACAAGAAGGACCTAGCAATGCGCTCGGCGCTAAACCTATCACTCCCCGACCTCATAACTCGCTATGGTCTCCACGATCTTGCCGTAGACCACGGCATACTCCATCCCCATCCCTTTTTGGGAATAGGGGAAAATCCAAGAAGAGGTCTGAGGTCCGCGTCAACGTAGCCATCTCTCCACTCAATCTTTGCGTCCATTGAAGGACGGACCCGTGATCGCGGCATAGTCGGAAGGCGTAGCAGTCGCCTCGCCCCGGAAAAGTGGAAGGTGTGGGTCGCGTCCCACAGTCTTTGCGCCAGAGCAAACATCAAGCCCTTGCACTTAGGGAACTTGACCAGTCCCCTCAAGCACTCGACAAACTCCCAGAGCCCCGTCTCGACAACGATCTGTCTCGGACTCGGCAAAGCTCCTCGGCCCGCATTCGGAAGCCGGTCCCACAAGTCAATCACGAGACTCCACCGATCCTCGAGTCTTCATTTTGTTCGAGTTTGCTCCGTCACAAAACGGTGTCCCGCCTTACAGCAAAAAAAAAAAAAAAAAGAAGAGAAGAGAAAATGTCAAAAGATTGCATTTGCATTAAAAAAAAAAAAAAAAGAAGAAATTTCGACGGACATAAAGCTTTGCATACAATGAGCATAGCCCCATTTTTCTCGCATGAAAGAAAACAATTTTCAGCAAGTCCCAATGCATTCATCAAAAAAAAAAAGATGCATTCCTACGGAAGTAAAAACTCCGTCCCATTTTCAACAAAAAAAAATGCATACATGCATATCATCCATCTTACATGCAACGGGAGGAAAAATCCGTCCCACTTTTCAAAAAAAAATCCTAAACATACATACATCTCATATTGGCAAAATGCCCATTCTTTCCAAACAAAATGCATGCATTGCATCATCATTCATCAATATCAAAATTCAATTTCAAAAAAAAATCATCATCAAGAACATGCAATATTCAATTTCAAAAAAAAAAAAATCACAATTCTTCGAATTTTCACATGTAATTTTCGAATTGAAAAAAAAATGTGGCAAAAATGCCAATTCTTTTTCCCAAGCAAAATGCACATTTTGGGTTACTCATATACTCATTACAACATGCAAAGCATCAAAATCAAGATTCAAAGCCAAGAACATCAATCATTCAAATTTTTCAAAAAAAAAAATTTCAAAAATCACCCAAAAATTTCAAGCAAGAAATCGACAAGAGGATCAAGAGGATTCGAAGTATACCGTTCGGAGATGCGGATCCGAAGCCCAATGTTGCCAAGCATCGGGGTAATGCTCCTCCTCGACCGACTGCGAAAGATTGTAATGCCTCCTCATCCGGACAAGCTCCAATCGCCTCTCCGCTATAGGACCACGCCCTTGGCCTTGAAAAGCGCCTTCCCCGTGTTCCATTGCTCAAAAAATCAAAGAAATCGGACGAATTTTGAAGCTCCTAGGCCAACAATGGCGGCTCTGCTCTCTCCCTCTCTCGTCTGTGTTCAAAAAATTGAATGGGGAAGAAGAAGGGCGTTGGCCCCATTAATACCCCTGACTTTCCATCCCTATCCGCGCGGATGAGATTGTCGGAAGTCAAAATGACCACTTTTGCCCCTTAAAATTTCGGGACTGCAATTCGGTCCCCGACTTGACAAAGTTAACCAAAGTTAACCAAAGTCGGCCCCTTGTCAAAGAAAATTACCCCCGGCGAGTCAAACGTAAGACCGAGTGCCCCGAGAGAAGATAACGAGATCCCGTATCTTTCATCAAAATCTCCCCCAGAAAAGCGTAGACCGAGTGCCCGAGAAAGATAACGAGATCCCGTATCTTTCATCAAAATCACCCCGGCGATCAAGCGTAAGGCCGAGTGCCCGAGAAAGATAACGAGATTCCGTATCTTTCATCAAAATTACCGGCGATCAAGCGTAAGACCGAGTGCCCCGAGAAAGAAAAGCGAGATCCGTATCTTTCATCAAAATTACCCCGGCGAGTCAAACGTAAGGCCAGAGTGCCCGAGAAAGATAACGAGATCCCGTATCTTTCATCAAAATTACCCAAGTGGTCCAAACGTAAGACCGAGTGCCCAGAAAGATAACGAGATCCGTATCTTTCATCAAAATTATCCGGCGGTCAAAGCGTAAGACCGAGTGCCCCGAGAAAGATAACGAGATCCCGTATCTTTCATCAAAATTATCCCGGCGGTCAAACGTAAGACCGAAGTGCCCGAGAAAGATAACGAGATCCCGTATCTTTCATCAAAATTACCGGCCGATCAAGCGTAAGACCGAGTGCCCCGAGAAAGATAACGAGATCCGTATCTTTCATCAAAATTACCCCGGCGTCAAACGTAAGGCCGAGTGCCCGAGAAAGATAACGAGATCCCGTATCTTTCATCAAAATTGCCCCGGAGTCAAGCGTAAGATCAGTGACGAGAAAGATAACGAGATCCCGTATCTTTCATCGAAAATTACCCCGGCGGAGTCAAACGTAAGGCCGAGTGCCACCCCGAGAAAGATAACGAGATCCGTATCTTTCATCAAAATTACCCCGTGTCAAGCGTAAGACCGGAGTGCCCGAGAAAGATAACGAGATCCGTATCTTTCATCAAAATTATCCGGCAGATCGAAGCGTAAGACCGAGTGCCACGAGAAAGATAACGAGATCCCGTATCTTTCATCAAAATCATCCCCGGCAATCAAACGTAAGGCCAAGGTGCCCCGAGAAAGATAACGAGATCCCGTATCTTTCATCAAAATTACTCCTAGCGAGTAACGTAAGACCGAGTGCCCGAGAAAGATAACGAGATCCCGTATCTTTCATCAAAATTACTCCAGCCTCAAACGTAGGCCGAGTGCCGAGAAAGATAACGAGATCCCGTATCTTTCATCAAAATTACTCGGCTGATCAAGCGTAAGGCCGAGGTGCCCGAGAAAGATAACGAGATCCGTATCTTTCATCAAAATTACTCCGGCAGTCAAACGTAAGACCGAGTGCCCCGAGAAAGATAACGAGATCCCGTATCTTTCATCAAAATTACTCCGGCGAGTCAAACGTAAGACTCGAGTGCCCTGAGAAAGATAACGAGATCCCGTATCTTTCATCAAAATTACTCCCGGCGAGTCAAACGTAAGGCCGAGTGCCCAGAAAGATAACGAGATCCCGTATCTTTCATCGAAATTACTCCCGGCGGTCAAACGTAAGACCAGGTGCCCCGAGAAAGATAACGAGATCCCGTATCTTTCATCGAAATTACTCCCGGCGATCGAAGCGTAAGACCGAGTGCCCCGAGAAAGATAACGAGATCCGTATCTTTCATCAAAATTACTCCCGGCACAAACGTAAGACAAGAGTGCCTCAGAGAAAGATAACGAGATCCCGTATCTTTCATCAAAATTACTCCGGCCAAATCGAACGTAAGGCCGAGTGCCCCGAGAAAGATAACGAGATCCCGTATCTTTCATCAAAATTACTCCCAGCGAATAAACGTAAGACTCAAGGTGCCCCGAGAAAGATAACGAGATCCCGTATCTTTCATCAAAATTACTCGGCGATCGAACGTAAGACCGAGTGCCCGAGAAAGATAACGAGATCCGTATCTTTCATCAAAATTACTCCCAAAGTCAAACGTAAGACCAGAGTGCCCCGAGAAAGAAGATAACGAGATCCCGTATCTTTCATCAAAATTACTCCTGCGGTCAAACGTAAGACCGAGGTGCCCCGAGAAAGATAACGAGATCCCGTATCTTTCATCGAAATTACTCCGACGGCCAAACGTAAGACTGAGTGCCCGAGAAAGATAACGAGATCCCGTATCTTTCATCGAAATTACTCCGCGAGTCAAACGTAAGGACCGAGTGCCCCTGAGAAAGATAACGAGATCCCGTATCTTTCATCAAAATCTTCCGGCGATCAAACGTAAGACCGAGTGCCCCGAGAAAGATAACGAGATCCCGTATCTTTCATCGAAATTACTCCCAGCGATCGAAGCGTAAGACCGAGTGCCCCGAGAAAGATAACGAGATCCGTATCTTTCATCAAAATTACTCCCGGCAGCCAAACGTAAGACCGAGTGCCCCGAGAAAGATAACGGATCCCGTATCTTTCATCAAAATCATCCAACGGCGAGTCAAACGTAAGACCGAGTGCCCCGAGAAAGATAACGGATCCGTATCTTTCATCAAAATCTTCCCTGCTAGCCAAACGTAAGGCCGAGTGCCCGAGAAAGATAACGGATCCCGTATCTTTCATCAAAATCTTCCCTAGCAATCAAACGTAAGACCGAGTGCCCGAGAAAGATAACGGATCCCGTATCTTTCATCAAAATCATCCAACGGCAGTCAAACGTAAGACCGAGTGCCCCGAGAAAGATAACGGATCCCGTATCTTTCATCAAAATTTCCCCCGGCAGTAAAACGTAAGACCGAGTGTCCCGAGAAAGATAACGAAATCTCGTATCTTTCATCAAAATCATCCCCGGCAGTCAAACGTAAGACCGAGTGACCCGAGAAAGATAACGAATCCCGTATCTTTCATCAAAATTACCCCCGGCAGTCAAACGTAAGACCGATTTCCCAGACGAGTACGTCTGATTTTCCCCAGCAAAGGCTAACGAAATCCCCAGCAAAGTTAACGGAATCCCAAAAGCCAACGGAATCTCGAGTAGTATTCGAACTACGAAAGGGCTTGATTCCCACTAGGGATACGTAGGTAGCCTGTCATTAGGTCCAGCCCCTCGACCAAAACGGTCACCCTATCCTTCGGCAGCAGACGAAGTCCACCGAAAGGCCATTTCAAATCAAGGTCCGAGGCACCTAAAAAGCCATCTCCAAGGTTCGAGGCACCTAAAACGCCATCTCCAAGGTCCGAGGCACCTATAAAGCCATCTCCAAGGTCCGAGGCACCTAAAACGCCATCTCCAAGGTCCGAGGCACCTAAAAAGCCATCTTCAAGGTTCGAGGCACCTAAAACGCCATCTCCAAGGTTCGAGGCACCTAAAACGCCATCTTCAAGGTTCGAGGCGCCTAAGACGCTATCACTAGAAAGCGATAAATCGCAATCATCCCCAGAGACCGAAAATGGTCATTCCTATCCCAGCAGAGCGGATAGCCATCGACCGAAAATGGTCATCTCTTATCTCCAAGCAGAGTTTCTTTCCGGCCCAAGAACGATCGTAGAACTCGCTCATCGGGTTCGAGGCACCTAAAACGCCATCATCTCCCGGGGGTCAAAGACCCGAACTACGGCAGCTTGATTCCCATTCGGGATACGTAGGTAGCCTATCGCTAGGTTCACCCACCCGATCACTCGATCATCTGCCAAATATGGAGCCTTACTCTTATCGACGACCCCGCTTCCTTCGAAGCGCCGTCGCCGAGGGCTACCGTAAGTGCTCCAATTTGAGCTTGTTAGAATTTTCGTTAGAAAATTAACGAAAGTTATAACATTTCTAACAATTCCTAACTATCCTAACATTTCTAACAAAGTGAGGGTAAAATGGGCATTGTTATTTAAGGTTAAACCTTAAAAAGAATCTCAAAAAGAAAAACAAAAGAAGAAAACCAAATATAGCAATGCTGGAAACATAAACTGGCTGCCTAATTTGAATTTCAAAAAGAAATATTCTTCTTGTCCAAAGTTGAAGCTGCATTTAATGAACGATTACAGCCTGCACGTTTGCTGGACACGTCCGCGCGGATGAGATTGTCAATTTCGAGGGCTATAAATTGAGCCCTCCGAGTCACAAAAAAAAAAAAAAGGAAGAACACAATAGCAACGAAGTTACGGCGAAATATAGAGAGAAAAACGGTGAGAATTCTCAAGAATTGTCACCTTTGTCTCTCCAATCTTTCCCAACTCATACTCATCCATTCACTCTCATATTAAACCCCTAAACACTTATACACTCAAGCCAAACACTCAAGAACACAAGGAAGATTGGTAAACCCTCCTCTTCCTAACCCTAAATCTCATCCATGCATGCATCTTCAAACTACAAAATGTAGTTCTTTCATCTTTTTTCTCTAGATCTAAGAAGATCACCATGGAAGACCATCTCCATGGATGATCTTCTACAAAGATCAACATTATTTTCAAAGCTTTTCTTTCTTACTTGCAAAAATGCACTTTCAAAACCCTAAAAAACCATTTTCAAGCACTAAATCTTGATTTCAAAGGGTAAAATCCCCCTCCCCAAGCAAATGAAATGCTTAGTCCTAATGTACCCCAAGGATGGTTTGGTATAGTTGATTCACCACTAAAATGTCTAGTGATCACTAACCAAAACCTAGGGAAATGGGGACAAGCATGGATGCAAAACCCCCCTTAAAATCATATTTTCTTTCTTGAGAAGTTGCTGTCCAGCAGCAATTTTCTCAGACCTCAGTCCATGGTCTTAATTTTTGGACACAGATGAACTTGGAATTTGGTGTTGACTACAAAACACTTTTTGTAGCCAACATCCAGAGCTTTCCAGATATATTTTTACCTTATTTTTTGGGTGAGTAAAACTCCTCTTTTCAAATTTTCTTTCAGAGGCTAGTTCATCAGCTTCTGGGAATCCAGATCTCATATCTGAGGTTTCCAGAAGGTTTTGACCCCTCAAATCTTCTCCAAAATGGAAATTTCTTTCACACAAAGTTTATTCAAGGAGTCTAGAGAAACTTTCATTCTCTGAGTTCATCCAGATTATGAAGTTTTAGGACCCTTGAATCCATTTCAAAATCAGGTGTCTGCTGCCATTTCCTTCTGGCAGAAGTGACTTCTCAACTTCAAAAGGTTTTTTGAGTACCAAATCTCAATCCAAAAATCTTCCAAAAAATCATGGGATCAGTTTAAAGTCTTAAAAAGACATCCCAATTTTTACTTTTTCCAGTTTCAACTTATTTTGGCCAAAACACACACACACACACACACAAATGATTTTCAGCTTGGAAGACTCGTTTTACGAGGCGCGTCGGGTGCACACTAACGTCCTTCCCGACGCGTAACATGACCTCCGAACCTAAATCTCTGATCTCGGGCTTTTTTCAAAGTTTTGGCCCTCAAAATTAAAATGGCGTGGCGACTCCGTTTTTTCCGGTTTTATTTGGTTTTTCAAAGAAACGCAAAAATCGAATTTTTCCCGCGAAAAAGGCAACACACATCGTTACACCTACTTCGAGGAAGATGGATGCTATATGGGTGATTGTGGATAGACTAACCAAATCAGCTCATTTTCTACCAGTTTCCACCAAGTATTCATTGGAGAGATTGTCTCAATTGTACATTCGTGAGATTATGAGATTGCATGGAGTACCTGTCAACATTGTTTTTGATAGGGATCCTAGATTCGCCTCGCGGTTTTGGAGGGATTTGCATGATGCCTTGGGTTCAAGTTGAGTTTTAGTACAACATTTCATCCTCAGACGGATGGGCAAACTGAGAGAACCATTCAGATTCTGAAGGACATGCTACGGGCTTGTGTGATGGACTTTCACTTATCTTGGGAAGACCATTTGCCTTTAGTGGAGTTTTCTTATAACAATAATTACCAATCAAGTATCGAGATGGCGCCATACGAGGCATTGTATGGGAGGAAATGTAGGTCCCCAATGTGTTGGGACGAGGATGCTGAGGCTAGACTTTGGGGTCCATATTTGGTTAGAGACTCAACTGAGAAGATCAAAGTGAAACTGAGAAGATCAAAGTGATCCGTGACAGATTGAGGACAACTCAGGGTCGCCAGAAGAGCTATGATGATACCAGAAGAAGGGAGTTATCATTCCAGGTTGGTGAATTTGTGTTCTTGAAGATATCACCAAGAACTGGAATTAAAAGGTTTGGCAACAAAGGGAAGTTGGGTCCTAGATTTGTTGGTCCATTTGAAGTATTAGAGAAGGTGGGAGAGTTAGCTTATCGTTTGGCTCTACCTCCATCTCTTTCTTCTCTCCATCATGTGTTTCATGTTTCCATATTGAGGAAGTATTGTTATGATTCCTCTCATGTTCTGAGTTCTCCTCCAGAGGATGTCCAGGTGGATATGACCTATGTGGAGGTACCATTGCGGATTCTGGAATAGCAGGTCTGGGAATTGCGTACCAAGAGTATTCATGTGGCGAAAGTTCTGTGGAAGAATCACACCATTAAGGAAGCTACTTGAGAATTGGAGTCTGAGATGAGACAAAAGTATCCTGATTTGTTTGATCATTCAGGTAAGTAAAGTCCAAATTCAGGATGAATTTTATTTAAGGGGGAGTGAGTGTCACGACCCTAAACTTAGGCATCATTTTGGGCACACGTGGAGCACGTGGGGGTGGGGTGCATTGCATCTCATGGTAGACATTATATGATCATTGCACTGTTATGTGGTTATTTCTATATTTTTGGCCAACTTATGTGATTTAGGTTGGGAATAAAGTAAATTTAATTATATAATGTCTAAAGGGACCAAATGGGAATTAATGTGTTAAAGTTATAACATTTGAATTTTTAAGTGAAAATGTTATAAAGAGTATTGGGGAGCTTGAGTGTAAATAAAACCTCAAGGTGGTTGTTTGTAGGAGTGTGAAAGTGGAAGGAGCTAAAGTGTAAATTGCCTTATATAAATCTTCAAATTCCCCCAGAAGGTTCACTTAGAAAAATCAGTATCTTCTCTCCTACGTTTCATTCCATTAACCTAGGGTTACCTTCGGAAAATCGTATCAATTCAACCGTCGATCCGTTTCCATTTCTGACTTCATATTATTGATCAGTGAAGCGAGTAGATCATTTAGAGCCGATCAAATCCTATTTTCATTTCAACCTATTTTGGTAAGTTATTATGGTTTTGTTCAAATAATTGTTCATACCAAGTAAATGATGTTATTATGTGATATAAATGATCTTTGGTAAAGTTGGATCATTTTATTTTGATGTTGAAATGGAAAGAAAATGAGTTGGGTTATGCTTTGAATCCATAGCCTTAGTATTTGGTTTGGATTTGATATGGTTGTTTTTATATA
Source organism: Adenophora triphylla var. japonica (assembly GCA_022495995.1). Classification (NCBI taxonomy): domain Eukaryota; kingdom Viridiplantae; phylum Streptophyta; class Magnoliopsida; order Asterales; family Campanulaceae; genus Adenophora; species Adenophora triphylla. The sequence continues at coordinate 14,084 of JAFEMH010007805.1, forward strand.
CGATTTATGGCATGAAGGTAGTATATGTAAAGGAAAAACTTATGTATACTGATGTTGGAAGTTAGTTATGGCACCTTGTAGTTGCTGGAAAATGAGAACTGGTAGTTGTTTATTGTTGCTGATGTTGCCCAGAAGAATAGTGGGAACTGGTGTTGGGCACGACTCGTGCCCATTAGCACGAGTCATGACCATGTATGATCAAGTCGTGCGATACTTAAGGCCCTGTGGTTGAATTCGTGAAGGGTAGTCATGAGAATTGAGACAGTCGTGCGGGGTTTGGGCACGACTAGTGCCTATTAGCACGACTCGTGCCCAGGACATGGTCTTGGTACTGACTTTGCAAGCTTGTAACATTAAGTAACTTAGCTTGGATTGAGTCCCTTTGTGACTATAGCACTAGTACAACTTTGGTACTATATAATGGAACCTTAAATGGTCCAAATGGATATTGGGAAGGGCTTTAAATATTTTCCTAAAAATGGTTGAAAAGCAATTGTGGAACTTGAACCAAAGTTGATATAACTTGGTAAATTGGTATGGAACCTTTATAGAAGGTGTGTAATAGTACGACGTGAATATGTAGGGCTTACTTGATATACATTGTGCCCATATGTGATTACATATTCATAGTTGGTTGTGCACATTGTGTTTAAATACGTGTTGCACTACTTCATTGGTTTGAGCATGAGTATTATACCATGTTATTGGTTTGGCATTATTCAACAGTGTTTACAAGGTAAGTTGAATTGTGGAAATGGTTTGACATGATTAATATTAATATGTTATATATTGTTATCCTATGTGTGGATGTAATGTCAAGTAACTGTTATGTACTTGAATATGATTATATGAACTGCTGTTATGGGTATAGGGGATACAATCAAGTATAGATTTGTTCTATAAGTGATTGAATTGCATTATACCTATGACTTGGCATATCTGTTGGCCACAGACATGGGAATAGCCACTGCTGTATCGTGCCAAAAGCCTTACAGATAGCTGAGAATGTTACATGATATTGTGACATGGCACGTCTGTGGTTACGGACGTGGGATTGGCCACTTGATGTGGGATTGGCCACTTGATGTGGGACTGTATCATGCCAAAAGCCTTACAGATAAAAGAGAGTTATTATATTATAATTTGCCACTTATGTAACGTGCCATCTGCCTTACAGATAGCTGGGAGACTTATATGTTCTATATGATTGACTATTCAGGTGGGAAAGGTAATGTAAAGTGTTTACTGTTTTCCCAATTGTGAGCAACCTATATTTGTGTTGCATATTTGATTTGAGCAACCTATTTATGTGTTGCATGTTATATGGCATATTATTGCATGCATAATAACTTATTGAGATTTATTCTCACCCCTTCTCCCTTTATTGTTTTAGATCCCGCTGAGACAGGAGGACCGGACCGGTGAGGCCGAGGAGGAGTTTGGACATCTTTTGGGTTGTCAGGGTATGTTATGGTTGGGAGTTGGGGGTTGTGGTTAGTGGTATTCTTTTGGGAAAAAGTTTGTATATAAAACTGTTATAAATAGGTTTCCAGTATGTCGTTTTGTAATTAAACCTGGGAGTTGATTTGTGTTAAAGTGGGCTTGTGTAAGCCTGTATATTTGTACTGTTTATGTTTAAACAAGTTTTGGTTTGGAAGCAGGTTTATATATTACCTCTGAGTAGAGGGGTTATTTTAAAATTGTTTTGAAAAAGGGGAATATACTTTTCCAGTTAATAAAAGAATTTTTTTTTAAAAAAGGTGTATTCTGAGGACCCTCCAGCTTGGGACACGAGTTATAGGTCATGGAGTTGGGGAGAGCCCTCACACCCTAACTCTAAATCATATATCTTAAATCATATTTATACCAATCACTATACACTAAACCCTAAACTCTACAAAGCACATACCCTAACCCTAACCCTAAACCCTATACCTTAAATCATATTTATACCCCCTACCTTAGACCCTAAATCATATACCTTATAACCTGTATTTTAAACTATATGTCATATACCCATACCTTATACCATATACCATAAACCATTTATCATATACCTTATACCCTAAACAATTTATCATATATCTTATACCCTAAACCCTATATTACATATCCTAAACTCCATGCATATTCTAAATCATTACAATATATGTAAAGAAATATGTACTAATATTATTGATAATTGAATATTACATAATAGTAATAATTAAGAGAAAAATATTTATTACTAATAATAATAATTTAACCTTTAGAAAATATTATCAATGCTTTTACTTTACCCCAACCCCTAAACCCTATATTACATATCCTAAGCTCCGTGCATACCTTAGTTTTTTTCTATCTTTTTTTTATATACCTATTGTTGGTGTTATGCCCTAGGCCTATGATTTATAGACTTATGTGTTGACATTATTTATTATTATATGAGATGTTTATCATTCGATTATTATATGTTTTGTATATTTGTTTATAATAATCTCCGTCCCTAATTATTAAGAGAATAAATAGTATAAATGTTAATGGATAATCATATGATGATTATATGCATAGAGATGCATATTAAATTTATGGGTACTTGTTAGAGAACAAGTGACTGGACTTGACCCGCATGAGATTTATGTCATGGTCAAATGTCATAATTAAATCTCATAAGGTTACTTCATTTAGTCCCTAGACCTGAGATTATCATGACCTTACATATGATGAAAGTCATGTTTGATTTTAGTCAAATGATATCTTAACACGATATTTATAAAGGCTAATTTTGGCATGATCGGATTCATGATGGGAAGGATGATAAGTCAAGATGGAATTTGTCCCTCGAAAGAGAGATGTTTTGCTTGGGCCCCTCGATGAGTGATAATGATGAAAGTGTATGGCCGTACCCCAATATGATTGGAATTATCATTATACTCGGAATCGAGAAAGCATTGAACAAAGACAAGTTGACTATGACCATGACTTGTGTTCAATATAAACATCGTGAGACAAAGGGAGAAATGGAAGTGTACCATTGGAAACGTGAGCTCTTACGTTACATTATTTGGGTAGACATAATGGCTTGCTAGAGTCCGCTTATGTCTTATGAGAGTCGATATGATCGAACTCATTGCCAACATAATGTAATCCTATTGGGTCACACACAACTAGAATGGATTGATTAAACCATGGGAAGAATGATTGAGAAAAACCTGTGGTGACTCATTGTATCGCGCGACAGAACAAGTCCATGTGACTCGTCTGGTCGTGCGACACTATAAGCCCACAAAGTTAATTTTGGACTGGTTTCCTAATTCGATTAGGAAACAAATATTGATGCTAAAGTAGTATAAATATAACAGTCCGTCAGCCCTAAAAAGCTAGCCAAAATTCTGAAAAGAAATTCACAACAATATTCTCAATATTATTCCAAGGTTTATAGGATCTAGCAATCTTCAAGAAATTGTTCTTGGATTCATTCAAAGGTTAGGATAGAGAAAGAGGGTCTTCGCTCGTTCATCGATCAAGGCCTAGAGTTCAAGCAATCTGAAGAACGAAGTTTGTGATTCGAAATCACATAATCAAATCGTTCGATAGCTCAAGAACGGAAAGCATTCAAGGTTGGTTATTTCTATCTCATAGGAATTCAAATTAATTGTATAGAACGGATCCTAGGCTCCTTGGGTTTTATGTTATTTGATGCTTAATTCCGCTACGCATGGAACCGTAAAACCCAACAGTGGTATCAGAGCCAGGTTTGTATCATTAAGTTTGAATTAACATGCTAGAAAAGTAATATAAATTGTTTATATGTTCTTTTGCATGATTCTATATGTGATGGATTAATTGTTTTTGAAACAATATGCCTAAATCGTATTCTATTGATATTGAATTAAGTATGTTAAAAGTCGTTTGCCTGATTTAATTGCTCTATAATTTAGAATTGATTGAATTCTGCAAATCTGCATCTGGCTTCATTGTGTCACGCGACATAGTATGTCTATGTCACGCGACAGATCATGGCTGATGGCCTATCTGAGTCGTGCGACATATCAGGACTCTGGGAGTCTCTGTCACGCGACAAATCTAGCCCAATGCAGGCGTAATCGGTTGTTGAACAATCTAGTTAATCTGTGAATGTGTTTTACAATCTGATATGTTTATGTGTTAATCTGGATGCTATAAATTAAGTTTATAGGGCTATGCTAGATTAATTCATTGTTAATGCATGCTTAGTTAATTAAAATATGATTTTATTAATTGTTGCGATGCATGATTTATGTGTTCTTAAATGTTAAGAATTTTAGATGTTTAGTTGAAACAATATATTGCGATTTCCTGAATGTTTAGATTGAAACATTAAAATTTTGGTTTTATGATTGTTTATGAGAAACAAGTCATTTTACGCGAAATTTAAAAGGAAACTGATTGTTTATAAAAGGTAGTGATTATGTTGCCAAATCAGAGATGATTTCTGATTGTGCATGTTTAGGAAAGTTCTGTCAAAGGAGAGATTTGGTACTTAAGTAGTCCTTGTGGCTCACCTATCTTCCTGGGAACTTACCTGGTGCACAATTATGAATATCTTTGCTGATATGCTTATAATCTACTTTTAAAGAACCTTCATTTAACTTTTAAGTTCTTTATGCCAATTCATGATTAAAACACTTGAGACCATTCGGATAGTTTTGGGTGGGCTTGCCATAGCAAGGTACTTTGATTCTATTCGAATGCGAGCAAGATGAGGAAATGGTGGTTCCTATACGTTTAAAGTGAATGAACTTAATTGGGTTATAAAAATGGTTTTGGACCCAAGGCATAAGATGAGATTAAAATATGCCTAGACATATGATGTCTTGAATAAATCTCATAAAGATCTAAGAGTCATATATGTGATATGATTGATGTTTTCTACCTAATTAATTTAATTTTGAGCGGTTTGCCATAGCAAACTTGAAATTGAATTAAAGTTGGATCTTAGCCCATTAAATGTATATTATGCTTATTTGCATTTGAAGGTGTATAATTTAGTGGGAGCATTTTATGTAAATGCATTATACTTCTCATATGATATGTTTACTTATATGTGTTCATATTTTATGTGTATCTTTTTGTAGAATAAATGGCATCAAACAATAATCACTTTTCACTGCTATCTGTCCTTGAGAAGGAAAAGCTGGAAGAGAATGGTACAAACTATATGGATTGGATCCGTAGTTTGAGAATTGTTCTCAAACAAGAAGAAAAGTTGTACGTTCTCGAGGAACCTATTCCACCTGAACCTGCTGCCAATGCTACTAGGGTAGTGAAGGATCAATATCTGAAACACAAGCGTGATTCTCAGATGTTGGTTGCCTCATGCTCTCCCGGGCCACGTACTGCAAGAACCTTCGAAGGATCTTGAGCACTTGGGGACGGTTGACTTGAACAATTGGCCCGATGAAAATGTTCCAAGTTCAAGCTAGGCAATAAAGGTATAACACAGTTAAGGTCTTGACCTCATGCAAGATAAGTGAAGGACAAGATGTTGGTCCCCATGCTCTTAAGTTGAAGGGCCACATTGAGCATCTTGAAAGGCTCAGTTTTCCAATTAGCCAAGAGTTGGCTACCGACATAATATTGAATTCATTGCCCAAAGGTTTTAGTAATTTCATAATGCACTATAACATGGGAGGCATGAATAAAAGCCTTTCCGAATTAGTTCAAATGTTAAACACTACGAAAACCAATATTGTCGAGAAGAAAACCGATCAAGTGTTGATGGTTAACAAGGGGAATGGTTTCAAGGATAAAGGAAAGGCAAAATTTGCTAATCCTAAGGCAAATGTTGCTAAACCCAAAGAGGCTTCCAAGCCTAAAGAGGCTAAGCCCAACTCCCAAGAGGACGCAGTCTGCTTCCATTGCAATGAGATTAGACATTGGAGGAGAAACTGCGCAAAATACAAGGAAGCACTGAAGAAGAGCAAAGGAGTTGCTTCGACTTCATGTATCTTTGTTATAAATATATTTCTATCTACTTCTAGCTCTTGGGAATTGGATACCGGATTTGGAACTCACATTTGTTTAAATGTGCAGGGTCTAAAGAACAGAAGGATGCTTGAGGAGGTGAAGTAGACCTACGTGTGGGGAATGGAGCAAGAGTTGCTGCATTAGCCGTAGGAACTTATGAAGTTACTTTACCTAGTGGACTAATACTTGTTTTGAACAATTGTTATTACGTTCAAGCTTTAAGTAGGAAATTATTTCGATTTCATGTTTGGATAATGAAGGTTTTAATTTTCTTATATGTGACAAGAAATTTTCCATTTACAAGAGTGATATGCATTATTGTACTGCTGTTTCATTCAATGGCCTTTATATTCTTGATGTTGAAAATCGTGATAATGATGTCTATAACATTAACAAGAGATCTAAATCCAATGATGTAAACCACACTTACTTATGGCATTGTCGTCTTGGCCACATAAATGAGAAACGCGTCTCTAAACTCCACAAAGATGGATTTTTAGACTCACATGATTGTTGTGGGTATTTTTCAAAGATGGTGACATCTTCGGGCTGCTCCTCGCATGTCAAGATGTTATTCCACCGTAAGTATCGTTTAATATTTACTTATTTGATTATTCCTAATATCTTTATTATTATCTTCCAAAGTGAATAAGAGAGAAGAATACGGGATATTTTTCTAGCACGTTCAACGCATCTTCAACGGTAAGTGATGACTTGGTCTCACGGACGTTGAAGAGGATAAAGATCATTTCCGAGATTGTAGGAACAACTTTTACTCATTCATACTTACTTATATTTAAGGGGAGATGGAGACGGAAAAGACACTCACTCTCATATGCACACACTCTACGCACGCTTTACTTGTTTTCCTCTCCATCATCTTCCACAGTTGTATTCACCATTATCATAGTGAAACTTTTAAGGTTGGAGACCTAACTCCCGGGGTTTTTTCTAAAGAGGTTATCACCTCTAAGGTTTTCCTCGTTAACAAATCGTGGTGTCATTCTTTCTTTTCATGCTTTTGTTCCATTTAGTCGAATTCCATAGTCCCCTCCTTGTTATTTAATCCACACACTTGTCAAAGTTAAGATTCAACACTATTGTTTTTTCTACCAAAACAATTTGGCGCCCACCGAGGGGCCTCGTGGTATATCGGTTATTTGAAACATTTCCTAAGTGAATTCATTATGTCCGCACCTCCCAATGTGTCCGCCGCCGGCAAGAGTCCCACCGTTGCTCCATCATCGGGAGGTAGAACCACTTGTTACCACCATCCTCCTCGCACCGGACCTTAGCAAACTCAACCTACAAAGACTCCACAAAAGGAAGCAACGTCTTCCAATGTAGATGCCGACATCCGATGTATCTTGACCCGGTTGAATCAAAGGTTGGACTCATCAAGATAACAATTCAAAGGTGTTGACCAATTCCATGATTAAGATGCGTATGATCAACAAACTCATCGCATCTCGGCTTGACAATATATCACCACCGCGTGCAAGGATTCTCAACTTTGACAACACCGAAGGATCTACACTACAGTGAATTCATCCCGATGGGCAGTCCGCCTCAAACTCATCAACCGACATCCTTAATGATGTCGTCGACATCTTTGCTAGGGGACACCCCTAATGACGCCATCTTCCGCAGGATTCACCCCATTCATTCCATTTATAGACAACACTACTATCACGACTACTACGGACAATTCTGGTTTGCTAAATAATCTTTTCAATAATAATAATTTCAATCGTATTCCTATGGCCGACCCTTTTGCAGAAACCCACTAGCCAAACAGATGCGGTGATCTCGCAGAGCCGATAATGAACGTGCCGTGTGTAACTCCTCCAATTCCAACCAACACTGTGACTCCAAAATCGCATAATCAATCCCTTTTTTGTCCCAAAGAATTGCAAATGTCGACATCCCGGCGTTTCACGTACCATCTATGAAGTTGTATGACGGTACCACGGACCCGAGAGGAGCATGTTGCACACTATCAAGAAAAGATGGACATAATCCATATTCCGCTTCAATTCCGGGAGGCTCGCTATGCAGTGGGATTTGGATCAACCTTGGCTGGACCAGCTCTCAAATGGCTGATTAGGCAACCCCTAGGTTCAATTGGTTCATACGCCCACTTCACTCAACATGTTCTATAACCAATTCTCATGCAATCGACAATTTGAAAAGTTGACAAGTGATCTCTACAATGTGACCCACAGCCTCTAATGAGACTCTAAAGGATTATGTCCATCGGTTCAATAAGGAGGTGTTAGAAATTCCCAATCTTGACATGTCGATGCACCACGTAAGCATTCAAAATGGGACTAAAGAAAGATTCACAAGTATTATCAAGATTTGGTGATGACTCCTTGTAAGCGGCTGGAAGAAGTCGAGCAGGCATAAGGTTCATAAGACTCGGAGGAAGATGAGCTGCGAAGATCGAAGTCGTCATCCAAGATGTCGACATATGACCATCCCGACGTAAAGACCGAATCGTCCCATCGCAGGAACAACCGTTCCAATCCTTATCCGAGAATTGATACTAGCAAAATTAATTCAATAGATGGTGAGGATGAAGATAGTGATAATGTGCCTAACATTTCTACGATTATTGTTTTTCCGTTGACATTTCAGTGTGTACTCTGTGCAATGGGCAACCTAGGGAGACAAAGCCGATGGCCAAAGAAAGACGGACAAAGCCACGGGATGGCGTGACAAATCAAAATGGTGCGCTTACCATGAAGACTTTGGACATGTTACCGAAGATCGCATCGCGTTAAGAAAGGATATCAGCTACTTGCTCTCGAAAGAACATCTTAAGGAGTTGTTGGGATCCGTAAAGAAGAAGGCTGAAAATGCGGAAGCTCCTCATGAAGCCGAAAGACCGCTTTCTCCCCAAAGATCAACAAAGGTGATCAATTTCATTAGTGGAGGCTCAGAAATATGTGGCACATCCTATTCTCGCCGCAAACGACACGCTAAAGGAGTCAAAAGAGGAGAAGCCGAGAGACACTCAGATGTCGACACCTTGCCAGATCCAATTACCTTTGATGAAAGTGATCGTGATAACTTGCTGGAACCCCATCACGACGGTCTAGTTATTTCCTTGCAGATCGCCAACCTGTATAATACGACGCATCCTGGTAGATGGGGGTAGCTCCACAATCTTATTATGTTGGGTATCCTTAAGGAAATGAACATCCCTGCACCTGAGATTGTCAAGAAAGTCTTCAAGGTCGTAGGCTTCAAAGTGGTGAAGTCAAAGAAACGGTGGGGGAGATAAAACTTCCAATATACTCAAAGGGCCTCAACACCATGGAACGGTTCTCGCGTAATTGATTGTGCAACATCTTACAATGTCATTCTTGGAAGACCGTGGATTCATGGAATGAAGGCCGTACCCTCCACTTACCATCAGCGTGTGAAGTTTCCAACACCTTGGGGTGTCGCTAAGATATACAAGTGATCAACAGTGGCCAAGGAATGTTATAAAACTTCAATGAAGGCGTCACATCTCCAAAACAAGCATAGCAATTACCGAGGAAAGTACGTGAAGTCCTCGAAGCTAGGGAGGATGATGTGAAAGAAGTATTGTTAGATCCTTCCAACCGGACATCAAAAGTACTTATTGGCACCGACATCCCATCGACATAGAAGAGAAGCTTGTGGACCTATTAAGAAGCAAAATAAAGAGTTTCGCTTGGAAACATGATGACATGACAGGCATTAGCAAAGATGTCATCACTCACAAACTTAACGTAGATCCTAGCTTTAAAACCAAATATGCACCGAAGCGTAGAAAGTTTGCGTAAACAAGAAATCGGATCATCAAGGAGGAGGTAGAGCGCTTACTCAAAGCCAACATGATACGGAGGTCGATTATCCAAGATGGTTAGCAAACGTGGTTGTGGTAGAGAAGAAGAACGGGAAATGGCGAGTTTGCGTCGACTTCACCGACTTAAATAAAGCCTCGTCCAAAAGATCCTTTCCCTTTGCCGCACATAGATTCGTTAGTTGATTCCACCTCCGGTCACGAACTCCTCACTTTCATGGACGCGTCCTCGGGATTTCAACAAATCCATGGAACCATCTGACCAAGAGGACACCGCCTTCATAACGCCCACAGTATTTATTGTTATATTGCCATGCCTTTTGGACTAAAAAATGCAGTGCAACGTATCGAGGCTCGTCAACAAGATGTTTAAGGATCGATTGGGGACACAATGGAGGTATACATTGACGACATGGTAGTAAAATCCAAGAAGGCCGAGGATCACATAAGCAACCTCTCTCAAGCTTTGACATCTTGGATTGTTTCAATATGAAACTTAATCCACTAAATGCAACTTTGGAATGAAGGCGCGCAAGTTTTCGGGTTATATGGTTACTAAAAGAGGCATTGAAGCCGCCTGCACAAATACGTGCTATTCTCAACCCGTCATCACCTCAATCTGTCAAGGACGTCCAAAGATTGACAGGAAAGATTGCCGCACTCACTAGATTCATTTCAAAATCCTCGGATCGATGCAAACTTTTCTACGACATCTTAAGAAAGAACAAGAAGTTCCAATGGGAGGAACAACATGAAGAAGCTTTTCAGGAGCTCAAAACTTACCCGTCGACACCTCCCTTATTGGCCAAACCTTAGCATGGAAGAACATCTTTACATCTACCTAGCAAGGTCCGAAGGCGCTATAAGCGCAGCCTTGGTGACAGAACGAGATGGTAATCAGCAACCCATCTACTATATAAGTAAGACACTCTTAGATGCCGAGACCAGGTATTCTCATTTACAAAAATTAATTTTAGCTTTGATAACCGCTTCTATTAAATTAAGGCACTATTTTGAAACACATACTATTATTGTACGCACTAACTATCCTATTAAGAATGTCATGAGAAAACCAGAGATGTCGTCGAATGGCGAAATGGTCTCGTACAATTAAGCACATACGACATCAAGTACGAGCCCTTAACCGCAATAAAATCCCAAGCCCCGGCTGATTTTGTGGCCGATTTCACCCAACCCTACAACAAGAGGTGGAATTGGAAGTACAAGAACTTCAAGATGATGACATCCTAAAAATTTGGACTCTCTACACGGACGGTGCTTCCAACATGAGAGGTACAGGTCTTGGAGCCGTACTAAAATCGCCACAAGGGGACATAATACCACAATCTATCGCTGCGCTTCAAGGCTACCAATAATGAAGCAGAGTATGAGGCTCTAATTGCGGGTTTAATCCGCAGCCCAAGACTTAGATGTCAAGCATATCCGGGTGTTCATGGATTCATTACTAATTGTTAATCAAGCATCCACGGGTCCTACGTCGCGAAGAACGCTAAGATGACAACATATTTGGAAATTGTAAAAATTATTTCGGCCAAATTCAAAACATTTTCCTTGGAACAAATCCCACGGAAGAAAATTCTCAGCAGATGCTCGGCAAACTTGGGTTCAAATTTCCTTCAAAAGCTTCTCACAAACCAAGTATCCCAATCATACATGTTGACGTCCCAAGCAATTGACCATCTTTGAGATGTTCGCCCGGATGCCGACATACTTGCCTCTCTCAGGCAACCTCTTGGACAACTCCTATTATCAAATATCTCTTAGATGATACGATCCTAATCGAGGAGAAAAATGCAAGAGCCTTCGGGGTAAGAGTATCTAAATATTTACTTATTGATAATCTCTTATTTAGAAAATCTGCCGCAGTCACTACTTAAGATGTCTAGAGGCGCATAGAGCCCATCGTGTTCTCAAGGAGCCGCACGAAGGAGATTGTGGAAATCATACCTGGGCGTAAGTTTACATACTAAAGCTCTTAGAATGGGCTATTTCGGCCTACAATGAGAAAAGATGTCGTTGACTACGCAAAGAAATGTGATTCCCATCAACGACATGGGGACATCCCGCACCGGCCACCGAACTGCTACATCCTATCCCGTCACCATGGCCTTTTATGGTTTGGGAATGGACATAGTAGGAAAACTTCCCATAGCACCGTGGGGACGAGTATTTCTTTTGGCCATGACAGACTACTTTTCTAAATGGGTAGAGGCCGAGGCATATGTGCAAGTTCGTGACAAAGAAGTGATATCTTTTATCAAAAGGAACATATTCACCGATTCGGAATTCCATCGAGATAATTTGTGACAACGGCTCTCAATTCATCAAAGAAGAGGACCCAAGATTTCTTGACATCTTGGAGTGTTAAGATGGTGACATCTTCGCCTCGTTCACCCTCAAGCCAATGGACAGCAAGAGTCTAGCAACAAAATAATAATCGGCAACTTAAAAAAGAGACTAAACTAGAAGAAAGGACGTTGGGCGTAAGAGTTACCAATGGTCCTATGGGCCGACAGACGACATCTAAGAATGCTACCGGTTAAACCCCTATTCACTTGTATTTGGAACTGAATCTGTTATTCCAGCAGAAGTCCTTGTACCAACGGCAAGATACAGCATCGACATCCGAACATAATAAAGACATCTTGATACATGACCCGGATACCGTGGACGAGCTAAGGGACATGGCCAAAGTTCGCATGGCAAAGATATCAGCAAAGGGTAGCCCGATCTTACAATAAAAATGTAAGGGTTAGAAGGTTTCAAGTAGGAGACTTAGTCCTACGAAAGGCATTCCAAAATACCAAGGAGCCCAATGCAGGCAAGCTCGCCCCAAAATGGGAGGGACCCTACTTAATAGATGCACAAGCCGGAAAAGGAGCATATCGCCTTGCAACCTTGGATGGCCAAATGATACCGCGAAGTTGGAACGCCATTCATCTCAAAAGGTATTACATTTAAATATGATTTCCCATGAACTCATATTTCCAGGTATGAATCGTCTTTTAATTCTTTACAACCTTTCTTTTCTCCTATGCATCTTTTTTATTATTTACAAGTTAAGATGTCGCTAATATACTTTGTGGAGAGACGTCAACCTTAGTTGGCGTCCGTTTTTAACGTGTTTCTATCTTATGAGGTATTGACACATTTACATGGGGACATATCGAATGCACGCAAGGAACAACAATTTCTCCTCCGTTAGAGACTAGCCATCTCTTCTCAAGTAAAGGTACACAATCCCTTCTAAGGTTTAAAGAGTTAATTACCTCTTTCTTAAGAAGTTAGGTTACCACACCTTCGCCTGGAGAGCAAGTTATCTCACTAATTGAGGTGTGGGGTGGGCCTATATGGGTAAACTCATATAGCTTACCCATTCCCACTCAGTTAGATGATTGATCTTAAGTATCATTCTTATGGTTATGGCATATTCGTGTCATCTAAGTATCTACGGTTTATGGCATATACGTGTCATCTAAGTATCTACGGTTTATGACGTATACATGTCATCCTAAGTACCTATCATTTCGACATACTATCATGTCACCATATGTGCAAAACATACAAAAAATTATCCAAAAGAAACAAGCCTTGACGTGCTTGAAAACTATTAAACCATAACTAAACTAAAGCAACCATAAAGTATCCGAACTACTAACAGTAAACGTGCACAAGTGTTGGACCAACCCAACACATAAAAAAGATTGTCTTTAGTCCTTATGGACCCATTACAAACCGTGGATTTAAAATAAAAATTGTCTTAAGGGATTCCACCCCAAGAATAACATCAAGAGCAAGTTTATTTTACCTTTTTCAGGTGGCATCTGTCTGGAGGTATTGCTCTGGACTAACTTCTCCTGGGTTTCTAAAAATCACCCCAAATGTGTCGGTGTCCTCACCAGCTCTGTTCCGTGATCTCTTGGAAATCATCGATTGCTTTTTCCTCGTGAATTCGCCGCAAAGCCATTTTCTCTTCATTCAGTTCCAACTCACATGCTCTCCTGCCCGATATTCCTCAATCATTTGGATTCTAGTTTCAAAGACTGCTTTGCAGCCTCATGCACCAAGTCGTCCCGAAATGCTTCCATCTCCCTTTCATGATCGATGTCAACGCTTGAGCCTGGACCGCCATTTTAATATCTCTTCATTCTTGTCCCTGATCTCCAATCCCCTTTCCCTTATTATGCTTGCAGCTTCCTTCAAGTCCTTCTCATATTCAACCTTACTCATGTCGTAGGTATCGCATTTTTCCCTCAATGTCCTAATTTCTTTGGACATTAATTTAGCCATCGAGACAATCTATCATCAACAAGAAGAGGTATTTTACTAAAAAAAATAAAAGAGGATCAAGGTGTCCACGATTCAAAAGCAACTCTTACCTGATTTTCCAACACTTCTTCATTCCAAATTTGTTTCTCTACACCGGAGATTTGTTCCACCCTTTTTCTCTTCGGAGTAATCTTATCTATCTCTGGTATGTTCTCTTTCGCTTTCATCTTACCTTTATATTTGGCCACAATATCACTTGTCGTCAAGCCGGAGAAAGTCACTGCATATAAGAATATATGTTAGCAGGATTCAATAAAATAGCCAAGTGATACGTTGATTCTGACTTACTTATTTGAGAGCGTCGTAATTATAGAGGAAAGATAAAAACTGTATGCTTTAGAAGATTACTCTCCCCGTAATATAGTAGGAGACGTCTGATTTGGATAAAGAATTTGGAGAAGATTGGATAATCACAATAGTTATCCAGAATTCCGGTTATCAAAACTCTTCCTTTTTAGTCGCCTCGTATCCCTAACCGTCGCATTGAAGCCAGTTAGAAGATGAACGGTTAATCAAGAGAAAAACATTTTGCCTCTTCAGTTGCCAACATAGTCAAATGTTTTTGGGGACAAATTGTTGTGGGCATTTTTCAACATGGCGACATCTTCAATTGATCCTGCATATCGAGATGTCATTACACTGTAAGTATTGTTTTAATATTTACTTGTTCAATATTTCCTAATATTCTTATTCTTATTTTTCAGTAATTAAGAGAGGAATGCGGAACAATCTTCAAGCACGTTCAATGCACCTTCAAACGGCTAGGGCGACTTGGTCTCACTGAGGTTGAAGTGATAAACCAAAATGCCGAGATTATAGGAACCATATTGACTCTTTCATATCTACTTGTATTTAAGGGGAAATGGAGACGGAAAAACACATTCATGCTCATATGCACACACTCTACACAAAAAGCTCTTGTAATCCTCTCCATTATCTTCCAAAGTTGTATTTGTGATCATTATAGTGAAACCTTTAAGGTTGGAGACCTAACTCCCGGGGTTTTTTCCAAAGAGGTTATCACCTCCAAGGTTTTCCTCGTTAACAAATCGTGTTGTCATTATCTCTTTTTCATTCTTTTGTTCCATATAATCGAATTCCATAGTTCCCTCCTTATTGTTCAATCCACACACTAAACATAGTTAAGATTCTACTTTATTGTTTTTTCTACCAAAACAAACGGCTAGGGCGACTTGGTCTCACGGAGGTTGAAAGGATAAGCTTATATCCCGAGATTGTAGAAACCGTATTTGACTCCTTCATACTTATTTATATATAAGGGGAAATGGAGATGGAACACACAAAACTCTCAGGCGCACACACACTCTACGCACGAACTGATTGTAATCCTCTCCATTCTCTTCCAAAGTTGTACTCATAATCATCATAGTGAAACTTTTAAGGTTGGAGACCTAACTCCCGGGGTTTTTTCCAAAGAGGTTGTCACCTCCAAGGTTTTCCTCGTTAACAAATTGTGGTGTCATTATTACTTTTTCTTGCTTTTGTTCCATATAGTCGAATTCCATAGTTCCCTCCTTATTGTTCAATCCACACACTAAACAAAGTTAAGATTCAACTCTATTGTTTTTTCTACCAAAACAGTCATTATTTTGAAACACATTCTATAACTGTTAGAACTAACTATCCTGTGAGAAATGTGTTGAGAACTCCAGAGATGTCAGGAAGATTGGCCAAGTGGTCGGTCAAGTTGAGCACGTACGACATTTCATATGAGCCAAGGACAACTATCAAATCTCAGGCCCTAGCCGATTTTGTAGCAGATTTTAGTCCAAGTTTTCAGCCCGAGGTAGAACTGGAAGTACAACAGCTTGAAGGTAAAATAGTTCCTAGATTTTGGACACTGTTTACAGATGGAGCTTCAAATTCCAAAGGAATTGGCTTGGAAATAGTTCTGAAATCCCCTCAAGGTGATATCATACATCAAGCTGTATCTTGTGAATTCAATGCGACGAATAATGAAGCTGAGTATGAAGCTTTAATCATGGGTTTGACTACAGCTTTAAGTTTAAATATTACTCATATAAATGTATATGTTGATTCTCAATTGCTCGCTAACCATTTCAATGGCAGTTATATGGCGAAGCAGTCCAAGATGACTCTATATCTCCAACATGTTAAGGCTTTGGCTTCAAAATTCCTATCATTCTCTTTGGAACAGGTCCCTAGAGAAGAGAATACAGAAGCGGATGCATTGGCCAACTTGGGTTCAACTTGCAAATCAATGTTGCATACTAATATTCCCATTATTTATGTTAAGTACCCGGCAATAGACCAAGTTGAGGAAACTCAAGTGGTTATTCAACCTAGTGGGGCACAAGATGCAAGACCATCTTGGACCCAACCTATAATTGAGTTCCTTCAATCCATCAGATATTAAGAATGCTAGATCTTTTAAGATTCGTACTTCAACTTTCGTTTTAATAGATAATGTGCTATTTAAGAGATCTTTTGCAGGGCACTATTTAAGATGTATCGATAATGAGCAAGTTGAACTGGTGCTAAAAGAAATCCATGAAGGAATATGTGGAAACCATTCTGGTGGGAAAGCATTGGCATCAAAGGCCCTCAAGACTGGTTATTACTAGCCAACTATGCGTCAAGATGCCATAAATTATGTGCAAAAGTGTGATGCCTGCCAGAGACACAGTAACATCTTGCATCAACCTGCAGAGCCTCTACACTCTATCGTCTCATCTTGGCCTTTCATGCAATGGGGCATGGATATTATGGGAAAGTTGCCTAAGGCTCCCGGAGGCAAAGTGTTCATGTTGGCATTGACTGATTATTTCTCAAAATGGATTGAGGCAGAGGCCTATATGCAAGTAAGAGACAAGGAGGTAATTTCTTTTTTAAAGAAAAATATAATTAGCAGGTTTGGTGTACCATCAGAGATCATATGTGATAATGGATCCCAATTCATAAGTAAGAAGACTAGAGACTTTTGTGCTCGATGGGGCATCAAGTTGATCATGTCCACGCCTGTCCACCCTCAAGCCAATGGTCAAGCTGAATCAAGCAACAAGTTGATTGTCAACAACTTGAAGAAGCGCCTAGATCAAAAGAAAGGAAAGTGGGCTGAAGAGTTACCACTTGTACTTTGGGCAGACAGGACCACTACAAAAGGGGCCACAGGTAGAACTCCATATTCCTTGGTATTTGGAGCAGAAGCTGTAATCCCGGTCGATGTGACAATCCCAACAGCAAGGTATGGTTTATTAACTCAAAATGAAAACAATCTCTTGCTAACCCAAGATTTAGATACAATTGATGAGATCAGGGATTTAGCCAAGATAAGGATGGCAGCCTATCAACAACGAATTGCTAGATCTTACAACAAGAATGTCAGAATAAGAAGATTCCAGGTTGGTGATTTAGTTTTGAGAAAAGTATTTCAAAATACAAGAGAACCGAATGCAGGTAAATTAGCTCCCAAGTGGGAGGGACCATATCTCATCGATGCTGAAGCTGGCAAAGGGGCATATTGGCTGTCAACCCCAAGTGGAGATAGGGTTCCTAGGAGTTGGAATGCCATCCATTTAAAGCTCTATTTTATGTAAGCAAGTTATTAACGACTAGACTTCTCAGGTACGATTTAATTTATGTCAAGTCCATTCACGTATTTCAATTCTCAATTTTATTGGAAACCCTTACTAACTTAAGCATCGGAGGGGTGTTAGCTACGCTAATACCCAATCCTAACATGAATTTGTTTTGCAAGGTATGCGACTTGAACAAGCGGAGTAGGCTCAACATGTTAACACGCCAGTACGGCTCCGACATGTTGAGACCTAAGATGGAGCAGGTTGAGCATGTTAACACGCCAGTACGGCTCCGACATGTTTAACCTGAGACAAAAAAGTTCAACATGTTAACATGCCAGTATGGCTCCAACATGTTGAAACTTTAGCTGGAGAGGGATAGAACATGTTGACACGTCAGGACGGCTGATACTTGTTCTATTTCTTCAAACGGTTTACCTCTGATCAAAGGTACATATTACTTATGGTTAAAAGATTTACATCTTTTCTAAAGAATTAAGGTTTTGACACCTTCGCCCGTGTGCATGATTTCACACTTATTCAAGTTGTGACTATTGGTTGTAACATTGACATGTTACCTACTGTTTATAGCAACAACATTTTACCTATTGAACAGGCAAGTATTTCTGAAAAGCTCAAAATACTTCTTTAAAACTTTAAAAGTGTTCCCAAAAAGATTTCACTGCTAAAGGACAAGTTGGATAAGCCAACTAATCCCTTAAAAACCTAAGAAAGCTTGGAGTACTAGACCAACCTAGTACCCCCAAATAAATTGTTTAGACTCTTATGAGCCATTACATAACCAAATAAACAGAAAAAGAAATTGTTTTTGTCCTTCCATCCAAACTACTTAAAACATTTTTCAAACATTTTGGCCTGCTGCCGCCGGTGGTACAATTGACTCCTTCCCTTGATCATTTTCTTCAACTTGAGCTACCACTATGGTACTCAAAGCTTTATTAGCATCTTCAACTAGTTTGTCAAGAGTTTCAAGGGCCGGTGAGTTCACCTCCTCCCCATCTCCTGGTTCACCAATGAAATCTTCCAGAGTTCTCTTCTCCTCCTCCAAATCCCAACTTGGAGCTAGCCCATTTTTGAACTCCTCCATAAGTTGAATTCTGGTCTCCAACACTGCCTTGGTGGCATTAAACTTGAAATCTCCTTTTGCTGCGTCAAGCTCCTTCAAATGAGCTTCATTCTCCTTCACTTTCTCAGCACTAACAACTGCTAACTCCTCTCTTAAAGTCTCAATGGCTTTCTTCAAATTCTCCACCTCACCAGCATGTGTTTTTGCCTCTTTCTTTAATCTCTCCACTTCCCCAGCACTTATGTTGGCCAATTTCTTTGATTCCTCGGCTTCACAACTACATCTAGCAGCCTTGATCTTCAAAATATTGACTTGGTCCATAATAGGACTCATAATCTCTGAAACCTGTGTGAAAGAAATGTTAGTGCTTTATAAAATCTTTGGTATAAGGATCAACATTTCCCTGTTTTACCTTATCAACAAATTCTGTCATCACAGCACGGAACTTCTCTCTCGATTTCTCTATATTCAAAACATCACCTGCATCTGTGGCCTCGGCCTCCGTCAGTTTTCTCTTCTTTGCTTCATCCTTCTTCTTGGATGCATTCACCTCAGAGCTGGATACCATAGACTTGGGGGTTAGGGGCTTGCTATCTCTCTTCGCAGTTCTCTTTGCCTTAGCTTCAGCAAGTAGGTCTGCAGCACTCACGGTGGTCTTGGAACGAGTAGCTGCAATAAAGGGTATAAAATTAGAACAACTTGAAGGATTAGAACAGATTGAAGATAGGCAAAACTTTAAGATGATAATCGAACATGTGGACATCTTGTTAGAGCCTGGCAGATATTCTTCAGGATTACCTTCTTCTCCCTCCACACCTTCAACCCTCTCTATAGAAAATAGGATAGGGAATGCTTTGAAAGACCTAACCAAAGGATCCAACTCGTAAATATTTTTCACGTTTTCTTCCGTCCCTTCTTGCTCTGGGAAAAGCACGCTCAATTTGGCAACTTCTACAGAGGAACATTGATGGAGAAAAATTCCTCTAGTAATAAAATCCGAGCAAGTGGACTCACTACCGGTGTAGTAATATGCACGAGCAGGGGTCGAACCACAGAGACTCGTCGGTTTTAACAAGTAAATTTAATTAATGCCTCAAGTAACAAAACGGGGTTTTTGACTTTGATTTATTAACTGAAATATTAAAGCAAGAAATTAACTATTTTAATTGAAGAAAATAATAAAGCAATAAACTAGGATTTAATCAGATCAAAGGAATTCACGGATTGGATTTCATATTCATCTTCATTCCATGCTAGATTTATCATGATAAAATTAACAATCTTGTTCAAAGATTCGTTCACTTAATTTAAGGGTTGGGACGTTCGATGTGCGGATTGCAACCCTCTTATTTCTCTCCTATTGTAGATTCCGCTAGGTCAAAACAATAATCAAGAAATTCATTAAGAACAATGAGAACATATGAATCTAGATTCTCTTGTATTCCGCTAGGTCAACAATCAAATCCAATTGATGAAATAGTGGCCTAAATTATGAACAATCCACGCTAGTGCAACGATTCAAAACCTAACAATTAAAGGTTAAAATAGAATTAAAACCTAAAATTGAATTTAGATATCTCATCAAACATGAACAAGAAAGTTTTGGAAAATTATACTAGCATAGAAATCCGACGAATATTACATCCAATCCATGAAAAGAGAATTTAGCTACTCATATTCATGATGACAATCACAAAGTATGAATAACAATACATCAAACCTGAAATACTTGCAAAAACCTTGAAACTAAAACTCTCCAATCTTCAAACCCTAGGCAAGAATATATGACAAAAGGTCCTCTATAATAATAATAAAGGGAGTTTATATACTCCTCAATGTAGTCCTTAATCAATTAGGAAAGGGCATTCACAAGATTCATCAAAATCTGCTCCAAAATCCGGAATGACGTCACAAAACGCGTACTGGCACGAGTCGTGCTAATTAGCACGAGTCGTGCCCTTCAATCCAAGTCGTGCAAACGACTCGTGCCAGACCCCTCCATTCGTGCTAAATAACAATGCTGGAACTAGCCATGACCTCCACTCGTGAGAACGAGTCGTGCCCTAGGTGCCCATTCGTGCTGAGTAGCTAGTTGGAATTTGGCTTGACTCCATTCGTTCCCAAGTCGTGCTCCGTGCTTCTTCATTCGTGCTCCACTCGTTCCAACAGCAGAATTGCCCCATTTTGACTCAGCTTTGACCTGGCCTTCGTGGACTATCAAAACACTCAAAAACACATTAAATTCCCAAGGATTCGAACAGAAAATAGGCTTAGGAACATATCTTTTGGATGGGTAAAACCACATCCATCAAATACCCCCAAACTTACCTTTTGCTCGTCCCCGAGTAAAACAAAACTAAACAAAAGAGAAAACTATTCTAACAACAAAAAAAAAAAAAAACGATAAACACAAAATATTTTTGATATGTTCTCAATATATACAAGGTTGCCGGCCAAGCAAGTCTCAGATTCTCACATAATATGCTACACAAGTGCCAATAAGAAAATGCAATTACAATTACATTAATGCATCTAACCCACAATTTTCCACCTCGGCCTGAATGATGAATGAAATATGGGAGATCATGATCACTAAGATAAGATTGTTTATGGGATCACTAACACATGCTCTAAATCACAGATTACAATACAATTATATACACAAGGATACTCATATGCATGATTACACACTTGTCAACCCGATTACTCAATATTGAACAAAAGTATGGCTCAAAGTTAAGTCCACAACAAATGTGGGGCTAGGCTCACGGGTACAAATGAAGGAGTAGACATACAAACACAAGAATGTGAAATTAAAAACCTTCCATTGCAATACTTCTTCCCGAATTTTAACTTTTCCGCTCACCTTTGTTTCCCCAATGCTTCAACCCCCAAACTAGAACTTTGTTCATACTTTATTTATACACTTGGGGTTGAGAGCATTCCCTCACTCAATATAGGTCACTACTCAAATATACTTCACAACATTAGGAGGCAAGCTTTTTTTTTTTTTTTTTTTTTTTTTTTTTTTTTTTTTTATTCTTGCCCCCTTTTATCCAATACAAGTCATGCTTCCAACTTTTGACCTTCCTCACTCATTCCCGTAATTTCCCTATGTAACCCCCAAACTGATCGTTTCTAATTCCACATTCTTGTAAAGGTGGGATAACCTATTCTAGGTGTCAAGGGTTAGGGGTTAGGCATCAAATGAAGGCGAATGGAGGTCTAGATGTTCCATTCTTTCTAGACAGGCTCAAAAAGGGATCAAGTGACAATTCATATATGAATAGTGACGAGAAAGTCAAAGGCTTACAAGAGGGTTGCCAAAGAAAGATAAGCCATAAATACCAAGTAATCTATTGATTTGTTATTGACAAGCATGCAATCATGTTCTAGGACCCCCGAGAATGTCAAAGTGAACCCATAAAGGACACCTAAATTAATAACCATGATCAAGAAATAAGATGGAAGTGAATGGTGGTGCAATTGTGTTTTACATGTATTAATGCAATTCTAATTAACACATTCAAATTGGCATAAGCTAGCAAAACTCAATCAAAATCCCTCAAATCATCACGGACGTTGGCCAACTTCCAAACATATAATGAGAACAAAATTTTTAAATTTTTCTATTTTTTTGGAGGGTGACACTATATACACTCCCCTATAAACCCACAAACTCGGAGAGATATCTACCCCCAAACTCAAAACATGGTATGTCCTCATAGCAAAGAGAACAAAAACATGCCTCGGGTTCAAAGGAGGATATGACACACAAAGCAAATAAATAAAGCAATAAAATTGTACCTACTTGGGTTGCCTCCCAATTAGCGCATTTGTTTAAGGTCGTTAGCCCGACCATTGCTCCCAACTAAATGGGATTTGATGTGACCACATTCATTTTGGCCTTGGCTTTCCTTCCCTTGGCCCACTTTGCAACTTCTCGGGCACAAATGCCCACTACCTTCCACAAAAATTCGCCCCTTGCTACAAACTCGGGTGGAACCCAATGCATTTTTCTCACCTTTTTCTTGCTTTTCTTCTTTTTCTTCAATTTCTTTTTCTTGGGAGCCTCTCCCTCAAACTCATTTGGTGCCTTATTCTTGTCACAATCAAGCACCTCCTTTTCCTTCACAACATTGCAAGTATCCTGAACATGCATCTTGACAGACGAAGCATCAGAAATATCAAGAGAGCAACACTCTTCCATTTTATCACATGAAACAATATTGGTAGACTTAAGCGGAAAGAAAGATTTTAACTGGGACACCAACCCCTTTTGGGATCGGTCTAGGGGTGATACGGGCCATCACAAGAACCAAGATTGTCGGCCTTATTTTTCTCGGCACACAAGTGGGAACCCGCACTATCCCTAGATTTCTCACCGTCATTTGGCACAACTTCACAATTATCAACATATGAACACACCTCACTTTGTCCTCGATAGGATGTTTCATGGCATCAAACACGTAAATTTCAATTTTTCACCCGGTACTGTCATAGACAGTTTGCCATTCCTCACATTAATAATGGTGTTGGTCGTCGCCATGAAGGGTCTCCCAAGTAATATGGGTGAATCCCGGCGACTTCCTTCACCTCGTGGCATTTCAAGCACCACAAAATCAACAGGCACAATGATTGAATTTACTTGAACTAAAACATCCTCCACAATGCCCACAGGTCTTTTAATGGATCGATCCGCAAGTTGTAGGTCCATTGTGGTGGGTTTTAATTCGGGTAAACCCAACTCCTCATACACATAATAAGGCAACAAATTAATGCTGGCCCCAAGATCCAACATCGCTTTTACCCCCTTTGACTCCCCCATAGTAATAGATATCAGAAAACTTCCGGGGTCTTTTAATTTGGGTGGAAGACAATGTTGTACCACTGCGCTAGCATTTTCACTCATCACTATTCTCTCATCTGTCCCATACCTATGTTTCTTGGAATTTAATTCTTTGAAAAATTTGGAATAAGCAGGAATATTTTTGATCACATTGAGTAAAGGGATATTGATGTTCACCTTAGAAAACATGTTCATCAATTCCGACATCTGCTTATCCAATTTATGTTTTAAAATCCTTCCAGGAAACGGTACGGGAGGTACATATGGCATGGGGGGTGGAGAATTAACTTTAGAATTTTCCCCCATGTCACTTGTACTCTTATCACAACCAACTTCATTTTTATCCACATTAGCATTATTTTCTACAACAGGAGGGGGAGAAGAAGATGAAGGAGATATTACCTCACTACCTACCTGTTTGCCACTTCGGAGAGTGATAATGGCATTTGCTTGATGAGGTTGGCTAGGAAATGTCCCGGCCTTATGACTTTGTAGGGCGGTAGCTAGTTGCCCAATTTGGGTCTCCAACTTCTGAATGGCGGCTTCATGGTTCTTGGAAGCTTGTTGATTTTCCGCCCTCAATTGATTATTTTCGGCTTGCAATTTCTCCATGGCCACTTCCCACGGTTCCCTTTTATGCTCATCTTGTCTTAGGTGGAGGTTGAGGATGGAGAGGCTTATTTTGTTCTTGATTGCCCCCCATGAAAAATTTGGGTGTTGCCTCCACCCGGGTTGTATGTGTTTGAATAAGGGTTATTGTTTTGAGGGAACCGTGGCCAAATCCTTGCATTGCATGTGCTGTTCGGGGTTAACCGGCAAACCACTTTGACACACATTAGTAGCATGAGTGTTAGGACCACAATTAGCACAAAAATCATTTACAAGATGAGCAGTAGAAGGCATAGCAGAAGAAGAAGCATTTTGTAAAGCTAACTTATCAAATCTTTGGTTCAGTAGTGCAAACTGCTTAGCCCACTCATTGTTTAGCCCTACCTCATTCACTCCTCTTGTTGCCCCCCTAGATCCCTTTTGTTGAGAGTTTGCACTCAACATCTCAAATAGTTCTTGACATTGTTGGACGAGTCTTTGTCCCCAAACTACCTCTGTTTGCATTATCAACCATGGATTGGTATTCAGGGGATAAAGCCCCATAGAAAGTTTGATGCAGCATAGAAGCAGGGAAGTT
The DNA here is from genome assembly GCA_022495995.1 of Adenophora triphylla var. japonica. Lineage (NCBI taxonomy): Eukaryota > Viridiplantae > Streptophyta > Magnoliopsida > Asterales > Campanulaceae > Adenophora > Adenophora triphylla. The sequence goes on from JAFEMH010007805.1 coordinate 38,942, forward strand.
ATGGTGGGGGCACTGAATTTGCAACATTTTAAACCTATCCCATGCATCGTGGAAGGCTTCCCCCGCTTCCTGAGCAAATCCCATAATTTTAACCCTAAAATTTGTCAATGCATCATAAGGGTAAAACTTAGTGAGAAAAACATCATGTAAAGCATCCCAAGTAGCGATGCTCGGGAGGAAGTAATAATAGCCAAGTTTTGGCTTTGTCTTTTAATGCATAAGGGAAGCACTTCGAGTCTCAAGTGCTCCGAGGTGACACCCTGTTTTGTAGGGAACCCACTCAAGGTAGACATAAATTCTCTCAAAACGCTAACGCATCCTCACCGACAAGGCCATAAAAATTAGGAATCATGTTAAAATATTGGCCTTTGATTTCATAAGCTAGTGCTGCATCGGGCAACACTATGCACGACACCGATGTGTCGACTCTTGGCCTAGCAAAATCATTCATGACTTGGTCCGCCATCACAAAATTAAATTCTTCTTCTTCCTCGGTGGAAGAAGTTTCCAACTCACTTAATTCTTCTTCTGTCCCGGTGACAGAAGTATCAGACTCAGTTTCACTCACTTGAGTAGAGGGAATGCCTTTCTCAATTCTGTCTATATCGTCGTTCAAAGGAACCAAATTAGGATCCAATGACCGGCGACCAAACATGCACCAATTAAATTAACTTGTTAAAGATCACAACAAGTCCCCGGCAACGGCGCCAAAAACTTGATGGAGAAAAATTCCTCTAGTAATAAAATCCGAGCAAGTGGACTCACTACCGGTGTAGTAATATGCACGAGCAGGGGTCGAACCACAGAGACTCGTCGGTTTTAACAAGTAAATTTAATTAATGCCTCAAGTAACAAAACGGGGTTTTTGACTTTGATTTATTAACTGAAATATTAAAGCAAGAAATTAACTATTTTAATTGAAGAAAATAATAAAGCAATAAACTAGGATTTAATCAGATCAAAGGAATTCACGGATTGGATTTCATATTCATCTTCATTCCATGCTAGATTTATCATGATAAAATTAACAATCTTGTTCAAAGATTCGTTCACTTAATTTAAGGGTTGGGACGTTCGATGTGCGGATTGCAACCCTCTTATTTCTCTCCTATTGTAGATTCCGCTAGGTCAAAACAATAATCAAGAAATTCATTAAGAACAATGAGAACATATGAATCTAGATTCTCTTGTATTCCGCTAGGTCAACAATCAAATCCAATTGATGAAATAGTGGCCTAAATTATGAACAATCCACGCTAGTGCAACGATTCAAAACCTAACAATTAAAGGTTAAAATAGAATTAAAACCTAAAATTGAATTTAGATATCTCATCAAACATGAACAAGAAAGTTTTGGAAAATTATACTAGCATAGAAATCCGACGAATATTACATCCAATCCATGAAAAGAGAATTTAGCTACTCATATTCATGATGACAATCACAAAGTATGAATAACAATACATCAAACCTGAAATACTTGCAAAAACCTTGAAACTAAAACTCTCCAATCTTCAAACCCTAGGCAAGAATATATGACAAAAGGTCCTCTATAATAATAATAAAGGGAGTTTATATACTCCTCAATGTAGTCCTTAATCAATTAGGAAAGGGCATTCACAAGATTCATCAAAATCTGCTCCAAAATCCGGAATGACGTCACAAAACGTGTACTGGCACGAGTCGTGCTAATTAGCACGAGTCGTGCCCTTCAATCCAAGTCGTGAAAACGACTCGTGCCAGACCCCTCCATTCGTGCTAAATAACAATGCTGGAACTAGCCATGACCTCCACTCGTGAGAACGAGTCGTGCCCTAGGTGCCCATTCGTGCTGAGTAGCTAGTTGGAATTTGGCTTGACTCCATTCGTTCCCAAGTCGTGCTCCGTGCTTCTTCATTCGTGCTCCACTGCTCCAAGCGAGAATTGCCCCATTTTGACTCAGCTTTGACCTGGCCTTCGTGGACTATCAAAACACTCAAAAACACATTAAATTCCCAAGGATTCGAACAGAAAATAGGCTTAGGAACATATCTTTTGGATGGGTAAAACCACATCCATCAAACATTCAAGTTGGTTAAGACTAAGTGTGCAAAGATTTTAAAATGTGTGAAATCAAAGGAAATTTCCCTACCTTGAGACCTCCACTTCGAAATAACACCCGCCTCTTGACCTAAGCTATCCTTTCTAGCGAAGAAAAACTTGTTTCTCCATCCTCTATCAGCGAGATCATTGTTGGAATTCAAAATAGGGTCACCACCAGTCTTAACCCTAAAACAAAACCTCCCGAGGCCAAAACCCCTTATATCCGTAGTATAGGCAAACTCTTCTAAACCAACATTCAACCCAGTTTCCTCATTCAACCTAACTAGGGTTTGTAAGCACCTCCAGCCTTGAGGCATAATTTGGGCATAGTTGAGTTTTGTGGAGGTAAAAAACCTAGTAATTAAGTCTGGGAAAGGGAATTTTAGGCCAATAACGAAGGGATATCCGGGGAAGCACACCCATTCAGGGGAATAGCATTCAGAGGTCAAGTCGGGGTGAGTAAAGAAAACAGTTTCGGGCGGAAATGCATGATTTTTCTTAATAGATTCCAAATCAGCCTCAGAAATCAAACATTTTTCATTATCGGGTTCTTTCAACAAATTTTGGGTCACGAAACCCTCGGGCAAACCTTCGTCACTTTCGATTATACTTACCTTCTTTCTTCCCATTTTTACAACTTGAGCAAAATTATCAAAGAGAAATTGAGAAAGAAACGAGAAAACTCACCAGAATTTTTACTCGTTTTTTCTTCTTCTTGCGTTCCTCCTTGGATTCTCTCCAAACCCTTTTGTTAAAGATTCTGTGAAAGGGAAAGTTGGGGGAGGATTCTAATTTATTTAAGGAAGAGATTGAAAGCGGTTGGAAGTCTAAACAAACATCATAACCTTTGCCTTGAAAACACTCAAAACCGTCCCATCAAAACCTTTTCATTTAAAACCGCCGTACTCTATATCCATTTTTGGCAAACTTTTTAAATTTTTGTCTCTTTATATTCAAAAAGTTTGGGGGCAATTATTGGGCCCTACGATTTTCATTCAACTAGTTTTCAACTTGCATATAACATCTTGGTACTAACAACTTGAGTTGTCCTACTACATCTTGATCATCTTGCATGTTGAATTATTGTTACCTTAATTCCTACTTTTCAGGGAACGTGTCAACAGAATAGAAGACTAATTCAATGATGTTTCTTCATTAAAGACTTCAGCAATGGATCATTATCTCCTCAATCAACAAAGTGGCGATAATATCTCAACAAGATCAACCTATTTTCCGAGATTGTAGGCTTAGATTTATCTTTGTAATTAGCCGTTATAAAGAGGTATAAAAGGGATAGAACACTGTTAATTCACACACGATCACTCTAGCATAAGCTCCTTGTATACGCTCATAGTTCTGTAATCATCTAAATACTTAGTAAACTTTTGGTCAAGGCAGGTTCCTAAACCTCCCGGGGTTTTATGCCGGCGAACAAGTTGTTCAAGGGTTTTCCCTAGTCAACAAATTCCTTGTGTTCATTTCTATTCAATCCAATAATAATTGTACCCTGATTCATATCTCTTTTGTCATTGGAAACACTTGTTGAAATTTGACCAAAACACACATCCTTAATAGTCTTTCCATTTAAAGAAAGTCGTTTGACATCCATTTGTCATATCACATGGTCACAATATGTGATAATGGCAGTTGAAACTCTAACAGACTTTGGCATTGTAACTGGCAAAAAGGTTTCAACATAGTCAATACTATGAATTTACCTAAATCCCTCTGCTACAATCTTTAGTCATGAAAGTATACACCTTTCCATCCATGTCGGTCTTGAAGACCTACTTCCACCTTTAGTTATTACACCTTCAGGTAGCTCAATCAAGTTCCAAACTTGATCATAAAACATGGATTGTAATTCGGATTCCATGGTTCCTAACTATTTATCCGAATTAGGAGTGGACATCGCCTCAAGATAGGAAGTAGGATTGTCATTCTTAATGACTTCCACTTTATTACTTTCCGGTACGAGAAATCAATATTTCTCGAGTTCGGATCGTAACCTATCCAATCTACGATGGACTTGTGCACCTTGAACCGGTTCCACAACTCTTTGTGAACTTGGTTCCGTCTCTACTCTTGGTTCCACATTATTTTCGGGTTCTTGAACTTCTTCAAGATTAATTTTACTCCCACTAGATTCTTTATTGAGAAACTATTTCTCAAGAAACGAATCATATAGAGCAACAAACATTTTGTTCTTTTTGCGGTTGTAAGATTAATTTCCGAAAATAACCTTTGTCAGATTTGGTGCTAACTTATCAGAGACAAGTCTCTTCACATAAGTTTCGCAAACCCAAATCTTCATGAAAGACAAACTAAGTTTTCTTTCATGCCACATCTCATGTGGTGCCTTAGGAACCAATTTAGTAGGGACTCAATTCAGTGTAACTTCATTATTTCTAATGCATATCCTCAAAAGGAAATAGGAAAGTCAAATTGACACATCATCGAACGAACCATGTCCTACAAGGTTTAATTCCTCCTATCAGACACACCATACAATGTGGTGTTCTGGGTGGAGTCAACTCTGAAACGATTTCACAGTTTTGAGATGATTGTCAAACTCTTGGCTCAAATATCCATCACCTCGATCTAATTGAAGTACTTAATAGTTTTGCCAAGTTGTTTTGTACTTCATCTTGAAATGTTCGAAACATCTCAAACAATTCACCTTTGGACTTCAGCAGATAGACGTAGTCATATCTAGATAAGTCATTGGCGAATGTGATGAAACACCAAAATCCTCCCCTAGTAATGCTTCTTAATAATCCACATACATCTCATGTATAATGACCAATAAGTCACTAGCCCTCCCACTACTCTTAGTGTAGGATGGTTTGGTCAATAATCTCAATAAAAAAGATTCACATTCCTCAAATGATTCAGAGTCATATGAGTCTAAAGGTCCATGTTAATGGAGTTTAGATATATGTTTCTTATTTATCTGACCAAGCCGGCAATGCCATATGAACGCATTGTTCATATTATTCGGTTTAGATTTCCCATTTATATTATATATATCTTCAATATTATTTTGTTTCTCATCATCTAGGATATGTAGACCATTCAATGACATATGCAATACAATAAGGCATATCATTAAATAAATATAAAACTTCTTATTCTCAATAAGAAAATTATATCCTTCATCATCCATATAAGAAACGAAAATAATACTCCTACCCAAATTCGGAACTTAGTAACATTTGTTCGAAACAAGTACTAGTTTACTAGATAAATTGACTTCATAAGTCCCTATGGCTAATGCAGCAACTCTTGCTTCATTTCCACGCATATGTTTAATTTACCTTCTTTGAGTAGCTTTCTATTCTTTATTCCTTGCACGTTTAAACAATTGTGGGATCCATGTCCGGTATCATATACCCAAGAACAAGAAGTTTGAAAGGAAAATATCTATCATATAGATACTTGAAGCAGTAGCAATCATATTGCCCTTCTTTACCTTTTAGGCCTTCCTAATAAGCCTTGCAACTTTGCTTCCAATGACAATCTCATTACAATGGTAGCAAAATGCATCCTTTTCAGACACTTTTGGGTTTAGCCTCTTCGGCTTTGGCAACTTTTGCCCTAGGTTTAGCAACCTTTGCTTTACCTTCCTTACCTTTCCTTTATGAACCCCTTTCTTGTGTTAACCATTAACACACTTGCGGATTGCTCCCTTTTGCATCTCATGCATTAGGAACCTTCACCACAACATACACCTTTGCCTAGCTTGCACTTGGAACATTTCCTTTGTGCGTTGTGCTAGAACAAAAGTAACTTCCATATGTTCAAGGTTCTTCATAAGAGCCTTTAAACATGGTGACCAGTATAAGACAAGCAATATCATTAGAATCATCAACATGTTTCTAATGTTTCTCCTTATCTGCCCTTTGCAACATTTGCAGTGGGTTCAGTAGGAATGGATTCATCAAGAACGTACACATTTGCCTAAGAACCATTCTTTAGGCTTCTGATTCAATCAGAATTATCTGTATCGTTCCTTTCGAACTTTGTCCTTCATAAGGACGAATCGCAATTTATTGTTTAATGCTATTTCTACAACAAAATATACAAACTATATGAACACATATCAATATCAACACATTTATCATCTAAGAGCAAATTATGTATTTCACAAATACTCCCACTAAATTATACACCTTCCAATGCAAATAAGCATAATATAGTTTAATGGGCTAATATTCAACTTTAATTTAATCTCAAGTACGCTATGGCGTACCGCTCAAGATTAAAATTAATTAGGTAGAAAACATCAATCATATAGTATATGACTCTTAGATCTTTTATGAGATTTATTTGAGACACCATATGTCTAAGCATATTTTAATCTCATCTTATGCCTTGGGTCCAAAACCATTTTGATAACCCAATTAAGTTCATCCACTTTAAACGTATAGGAACCACCATTTCCTCATCTTGCTCGCAAACGAAATAGAATCAAAGTACCTTGCTATGGCAAGACCACCCAAAACTATTCGAGTGGTCTCAAGTGTTTTAATCATGGATTGGCATAAAGAACTTAAAAGTTAAATGAAGGTTCTTTAAAGCAGATTATAAGCATGTCAGCAAAGATAATCATAATCGCGCACCAGGTAAGTTTCTAGGAAAATAGGTGAGCCACAAGGACTACTTAAATACCAAATCTTTCCTTCGACAGAACTTTCCTTGACATGCACAATTGGAATACCAGCTCTGATTTGTAACATAATCAATACTTTGTATAATGACTTGTTTCTCATAAACAATCAGACAACCATCAGATTTTGCGTAAACTGACTTGTTTCTCATAAACAATCAGAAGACAAAAAATTTATTGTTTTAACTAAACATTCAGGAAATTACAATTCAATGTTTCAACTAAACATCTAACAAAACTTTTTAACACTTAAGAACATATAATTCACGCATCGCAACAATTAATAAAATCATATTTAAATTAATTAAGCATGCATAAACAATGAATTAATCTAGCATAGCCCTATAAACTTAATTTCCAGAAATTTATAGCATCCAGATTAAAACATATCAGATTATAAACATAATCACAGATTAGCAAAAAAGTTAACAAACTGATTCTGCCCAGATTGGCAAAGTATGTCGCGTGCAGAGGCCAACTTTGTCGCGCGACCAGACGAAGCCAATTGACTGCCCATGGCCAACTCTGTCGCGTGACAGAGGCCAACTCTGTCGCGTGACAAGAGTTGCCATATGCAGATTTTCCAGCTTCAATCAATTCCAATCATAAAGCAATTAAATCAAATAAACAGCTTTTAACAGATTTAATTCAATATGAACATAAAACAATTTTGGCTCATTGTTTCAAAAACAATAAAACTATCGCATACAAAACATGCAATAAGCATATAAACAATTTATATCTTAATTCTAGCATGCCAATTCAAATTTAACCATACGAACGGGGCTCTGATACCACTGTTGGGTTTTATGGGTCCATGCGCAGCGGAATTAGCATCTAATAACACAAAACCCAAGTGCCCTAAGATCCGTTTTATACAATTAAATTGAATTCCTATGAGATAGAATTTTACCAACCTTAAACGCTTTCCTTTCTTGAGCTATCGAACAATTATCAATGTGATTTCGAATCACAAACTTCGATCTTCAGGACTTGAATCTTTAGATTTCTTTGGAAAATTTGAACTCTAGGCCTTGATCGTCGTACGAGCGAAGACCCTCTAGTAGTATACACACTTTAGAATGAACCAAGAACAGTTCTTGAGAATTGCTAGATTCTTAAACCTATGGAAGAAATATTGAGAAACCTTTGTTGTGATTTTTCCTTAGAAAATTCGGCTAGGCTATTAGGGTTTATAGACTTCATATTTATAATACATTAGTATAGGTATTTGTTTCCTAATCGTATTAGGAAACTGTCTGTCAAACCGCCTCAGACTCATCCTGTCGCGCGACTACAAGCAGCCTATGGGCAAGTTGTGTCGCGCGGCGACATAAGCCAATTGGCAAGGTCCGTCGCACAACCCAGTATGTCATATGCAGGAACTCTCAATAATTTCTTCCTTTGATTTAACTAATTCATTCTAGTTGTGTGTGACCCAATATGATTATATTATGTTGGCAATGAGCCCGATCATATCGACCCTCATAAAAGATAAGCGGACTCTAGCAAGCCATTATGCCTACCCAATTAATATAACGTAAGAGTTCACGTTTCCAATGGTACACTTCCATTTCTCCCTTTGTCTCACGATGTTATATTGAACACAAGTCATGATCCACATCAACTTGTATTTGTTCAATGCTTTCTCAATACTGAGTATAATGATAATCCAATCGAATTGGCATATGGCCATACACTTTCATCATTATCACTCATTGAGGGGCCCAAGCAAAACATCTCTCTTTCGAGGGACAAATTCCATCTTGACTTATCATTCTTCCCATCATGAATCTGATCATGCCAAAGATAGCCTTCATAAATATCGTGTTAAGATATCGTTTGACTAAAATCAAACATGACTTTCATCATATGTAAGGTCATGATAATCTCAGGTCTAGGGACTAAATGAAGTGACCATATGAGATTTAATTATGACATTTGACCATGACATAAATCTCATACGGGTCAAATCCAGTCACTTGTTCTCTAACAAGTACCCATAAATTTAATGTGCATCTCTATGCATATAACTATCATATGATTATCCATTAACATTTATACTAATTATTCACTTAATAATTAGGGACGGAGATTATTACAATAAATATGCAAAATATATAATAATCAAATAATAAACATTCTCTATAATCAAGAATAAAGATGATACATAATGGTTTTAAGTTAAACATAACTAAAGCCTAGGGCATTACACCAACAGTTCCAACAATCTTTTTGAATGTCGCGGTTTGCGATTTTGTTTCTGCTTTATTTTCGATGGGTCTTTTTGAAATTACTTTATCTACTTTCTTGGTCGTGCTTGTTTGTCGCCATTTGCTTACCTGAATGTCGCTGCATAGCGATTTTACTTTGATATTTTAACTTTTGCGCTTATCCTTTCACTTTGCTTGCCATAATTTGCCTTTTAAAGTTCCCACTTTATCATGTCGCTACCGTTATTTTGCTTCAATAGTATATCGAAGATTCCTTTACCATGACTTACTTATATACATACTACTCCCTTCAAAAGAGTGAGGCTTATCTTTAGGCAGCCTTACTCCATTGCCAGGGTTGTATGCGACAATATTGAACGGCCTAATCCTGTGGCCAAAAACATTCCTTAACTAAAAACGTGATAAACCCATTTTTAGTTGGCGGCAACCATTTTTAATACATATATCAGGAAACGACAAAACCGCTTACCTCGCCTTACTGCCAGGTCACTTACGTGCCTGGTATAATCGAGCCAGGTCTTTGTCGCCTGATCATCATCAAGACTTATTGTGCCTGGCCACTGCCAGGACTTTTCTCGCCAAAATCTACCCAGCTTCATTCTCGCCTGAAATTGTTCGGGCTAGGGTCTTATAAATTTTGTCGCACCAGCAGTTCGGGATGCGAGCCCTTCTTTCTTCTTGAAAACTTTTCGACAACTTTTCAAACAGTGGCATCTCGCCAAACTTTTCTCTTTTCAAAACTTTTCAACAGTTCGGGATGTAAGCCCTTCGGACAGTTCGGGATGTAAGCCCTTCGGACAGTTCGGGATGTAAGACCTTCTTTAGAGGCAACCCTTCTGGCCGCCCTCTTCAAGCTTTTGCGGCAACCCTTCTGGCCGCCATCTTCACGCTTTAGCGGCAACCCTTCTGGTCGCCCTTTTCAAGCTTCAGCGGCAACCCTTCTGGTCGCCCTCTTCAAGCTTCAGCGGCAACCCTTCTGGCCACCATCTTCAAGCTTCAGCGGCAACTCTTCTGGCCGCCATCTTCAAGCTTCAGCGGCAACCCTTCTGGCCGCCATCTTCAATATTCAGCGGCAACCCTTCTGGCCGCCATCTTCAAGCTTCAGCGGCAACCCTTCTGGCTGCCATCTTCAAGCTTCAGCACAGATCCTTGCCCATTCGTCCGCCAATCCATGAAACAGAAAATAACGTTGTCAGAATTTCACAAGTATACAATCACGCTTCAATACATGTTGATAGAACATCTCGCCACCATTTCTATCATATATACAATTTACATGTCACCAGATCACCAAATTTTACATAACTTTTTCTCCCCACGCGACAACCAAAGTGGATTAATTACAAGAAAAAGTTATATAACTTTTGTAATCTAGGGAAAACAATCAAAAACGGAAATCGAAGGCCGCGGCGGCTTTACTGGAAGAACTGCCTTAGATGATCAACACTCCAAGCATTCCTTAACTCTTCCCCATCCTGCTTTCTCAATCGGTATGTACCTTCTCGCACGACCTTCGACACCTGGAACGGGCCTTCCCATTTCTCGTTCAACTTGGTGTATCCCAGCTTGGCTCCATTTACCTCCACACTCCTCAGAACCCAATCTCCGACATTAAAAGACCTTTTGTTAACTAGCTTATCGTGCTGGGCTTTCATCTTCTGTTTGTAATTGATCATCTTCATTCTCGCATACATCCTCTTTTCATCAATCAAATCAAGATCATTGCATAGCCTTTGCCCGTTTCTCACTTCATCATAGTTGGCCACCCTATAAGTCGGCAAGGCCATTTCGGCAGGCGCCATAGCCTCCGATCCATAAGTAAGGGCAAAAGTGATTTCTCCAGTTGAGCCCTTAACTGTTGTTCTCACATACCACAAAGCTATTGGCAACTCATCCAGTCAAGCTCCACCTCTTCCTTTCATGTTTTTGCGTAAGGCGACAAGGATTTGCTTGTTTGCCGCCTCGGCCTGCCCATTACACTGCGGCCTATAAACTGCCGACATCCAGTGCTTAACATTCACCCTCTCACATTCTGCTGAAAATTTCTTCCCGAATTGTGTCCCATGATCGGAAATGATTGCTCTAGGGACCCCATATCTACACCAAATATTCTCCTGCACAAACTTGATCACCTGGTCCTCACTGATTGTGGCCAAAGCTTTCGCTTCAGTCCATTTTTTAAAGTAATCTACAGCGACAACCACGTGCTGGCAACCACCTTTGGCTTTTGAAAAAGGGACTATCAAATCAATCCCCCACATGTCGAAAGGCCAAGTCGGCACTATCGGGGTCTGTTCTGTTGCCGGCTGGCGGGGAATATTACCAAACCTCTGGCACTTCTTGCATCTCTTGACATACATCTCGACATCTTTTCTCAAGCTCGGCCAATAATACCCGTGAAACAAAACTTTATCTGCAAGGGTTCTCGCTCCAGGATGGCCTCCACATATACCCTTCGTGAATTTCGAACAACACCCTCTCTACCATGCTCGGCTCAACACATCTTAACAACGGCTTCGAGAAAGATTTTCTGTATAGCACGCCATCTTGGACTGTATATCGCGGGGAAGTCACTTTAATCAATCTCGATTTTTCTTCATCTGGCGGCAACTCTTCCTTTTCTAAAAAATCTTTCATCTCCACCACCCAATTCTTCTCGACCTCGACAATCTCCAAAACAAGCGGCATGTCAATTGCCGGCATCTCCACAAATTCGATTAAAGGCTCATTAGCCGAGCTTTGTCCCTCGGATCCCGCCGGCCTACTCAATTCATTCGCCCACGAATTCTTAGTTCGGTCAATCTGTACCAACTCCCAAAACTCGAACCCCTTCAACACGCTTCTCGCCAAGTTACAATATTTCATCAAAACCGAGTTCAAAACACCATATTCGACCTTTATTTGATTAACAATCAGCTGCGAATCAGAATGGATCACGATCTTAGTTAACCCAATGTCTCTCGCCAACTCAATCCCGGCAATCAACGCCTCATACTCAGCCTGATTATTGGAGACATTAAACTTGAACTGCAATGCCTTCTCATATTTAATCTCCTTATCACGCGAGATAACAGTGATTCCCGCCCCACCTTTATCTTTGGACGAAGAACCGTCAACATGCAAGATCCAACAGTCAGGCGGCCTCTCCTTTTCTTCAATCAAACAGGGTACAATCTTCCTTGCCGCTCTCTTCTTAACTGCACCTTCCATCAGCTCAGCCTGAGATCTTGTGAAAGACGTCTCCACAATGAAATCAGCCAATGCCTGCGCCTTAATAGCTCGGCGGGATTCATATCTCAAATCAAACTCAGTCAACTCAATCGACCATTTCAGCAATCTTCCTGCGGCATCTGGCTGTTGCAAATTTTTTCTCAATGGGGCGTCACTCAATACGACAATGGTGTGCGCGACAAAGTAAGCTCTCAATTTCCGCGCGGCAACCACCAAAGCGTATGCCAGCTTCTCAGCATTAAAGTATCTTGCTTCAATCTCGCTGAATGCCTTCGATACGTAATATATCGGCCTCTGAGTACTCCCCTCCTCTCTTACCAACACTGCGGCTACAGCATAGTCTGAAGCCGCCAAATACACAAACAACTCTTCTCCTTCAACGGGACTGCACAACAGTGGCGGCTTTCCCAAATAAATTTTCATCTGCTCGAAAACGGCATCACACTCGGCATCCCAAACAAAACTCTTCACTCCTTTCAAAACTTTGAAAAACGGCAAACACTTTTCCACCAATCTTGAAATGAATCTTCCCAAAGCAATGATCCTCCCATTCAACCTCTGAATCTCGCGAATCGACTTGGGAGGCGACATATCTAATAATGCCTGGATTTTCTCTGGGTTAGCCTCGATCCCGCGCCGGTTCACCAAGAAACCCAAAAAAAATTCCCGCCGTTACACCAAACGTGCATTTACTGGGGTTCAACTTCATCGAATTCCTCCTCAAATTTTCAAATGTCTCCGCGAGATCCAAAACATGGTCATTCTCTCTGGTCTTTATTACCATGTCATCAATATATGCCTCCAAATTCCGCCCGATCTGCGACTTGAAAACTTCATTCACGATTCTTTGATATGTCGCCCCAGCATTCTTCAGCCCAAACGGCATCATCTTATAACAAAAATTTCCTTTCGGCGTCCGGAAAGACGTTTTCGCCTTATCCTCCTCGGCCATTTTAATTTGATGGTAGCCAGAGTACGCATCAATGAAGCTGAAAACTCGGTGGCCGGCAATTGAATCGACCAACTTATCAATCTTAGGGAGCGGGTAGCAATCCTTAGGACAGGCGGTATTCAAGTCCGTAAAGTCGATACACATCCTCCATTTCTTATTTGATTTCAAAACCATGACTGGGCACACCAACCACACCGGGTATTGGATCTTTTCTATAATTCCCGCTTTCAATAATTTATCCACTTCCTCCAAAACCGCCTTCTCTTTCTCCGGCGACAAGTGCATAAATTTTTGCTTGAATGGCTCAATATTTGGGTCGGCATTTAAACAATGCATGGCGACATTCTCATCAATGCCCCTCATATCTTCTGGTCGCCATGCGAATACATCCAAATTCTCCTTCAAAAACTCAACTAAACGTTCTCGCTCATCTCGGAACAACTGCTTTCCAATCTTAACCTTTTGCTCCGGGAAATAACAATTAATTTCAACCTCTTCCAACTCTTCGTCTGCCTGAATCTCAGGTTCATCCCGCGTCTGTAAGGTTTCGACTTCAATCCTTTTTCGCTTCTTGCTAATGGGTCCTTGGCGGGAATCAGCTTCGGGGGTCAACGAACTCGTTTCCTGTAGGTCGCCCATCGGGATTCTCTACTTCAATCATTTCACAATCCTCCTCAGACTCACTGTCAATAATCTCTTCAAACGCGATCTCCTCTATTCTTGGTTCTCCCATCTGAACAAACTGAACCACTCTAACATAGCTCAAGCGCGGTGCCACATTCACAACTTCCATACCCAAATCAATCTCTCCCGCGACATTCTGCTCAGCACTCATATGCTCAGGTTCTCGCACAACCATCCTTTCTCTTTCTCGCACACTTTTAGCTCCACCCATTTCGGCCTCAAGCACTCCTTCGGCCACTCCAATAACACCAATCTCTACATTTTCTGGGGCCCTTCTCGCCTTCGCGACAATCATTGTCGTGCCATTCCTCATACTCTCAGTCACCACCCATTCAACCTCGGGCTCAAAAACCTCCACCATGTTTATCCTCAGCTGGCGAGAATCGGATTTTGTTGTTAATGAGCTGGTTGATGACCCCTTGGCCTTCATCATCTCCTTTTTCTTTCTCGCCATGGTAATAGCCTCGCTCCTCAAACATCCTATACCCTGAGAAGTCAGAAATTTCACCCTTTGGTGCGGGATAGACAGCACCATCTCGAAACTCTGCATGAACGGGATCCCAACAATTGCATTATATGCGGAAACCAAATCGATCACCATAAACTCTATATTCTCGCTTCTAACCATTTGGCCTTCGCCAACCTCAACCTCTAGCATGATTGTTCCCTTCACCTTGACTGAATGGTTTGTGAATCCCTCCAAATATCCCTTGTAGGGCACTAAATTCGCATCTGTGTAATTCATTCTCTTGAAAGCATCATAATACAAGACATTCTGACTAGCCCCTGAATCCACCATCACCCTCTGGACCACGTTATTTCCCGGACAAATGGTTATAATTACTGGCTGGCTCCCATGACTCTTTGTCGCTGCCAACTCACTTCTCGAAAAACTGATTATCCTGTCTCGCTGGCGACAAACTGAGGGATATCAAAGCTATGCGACAACATCATAATTTGATTATCCAACTGAGCCACGCTGGATAGCGGATCCTGAATAACATCAACCACATTTCGCTCCTGACTTCTCTCCTGCCTGACCCCTTCATCTCGCCTTTCACCATGCTCGAGATACTGCTTAAACCCGCCTTTATTAATTATCCCCTGGATCACTCTTCTCAAGCTGTAACAATCCTCAGTCACATGCCCCTTGTCCTTGTGATACTCGCAATATTTGCTCCGATCCCTAGCCATATAAGTTCCCTCCTCAATTGCATATGGCTTCGACAAATCCTCCCTTCTTAATATCTCGCTGATGGTGGTATTCAGCCTGTCATACTTGAAAACCTTCCTCTGATTCTGGCCACCACCGCGACTGGCATCGCTTCCCCCAGCTCTATTCCCGCTGCGACCTCCTTGTCCACCCCTATTCTCATCTTTCACTACCTCGATTCTCTCCTTCACCTTCTTCCTCCCAGATTCGGTTGCCGCGTGGGCGGCCTCAACTCCTAACTCCTTACCACCACTACAAAATGCTCTTACCCTTTCATTCAACTAGCCAGTCGTCTTCGAAAACCTCATACAAAATTCCTGCTTGAAATGCCCAGGTAATAAACTCGCATTGAATAACATAATAATCTCGCCTTGACTGACATCGACAATCCGATTTGCTACACCCATTAATATGTCAGTAAAGACCGAGATCTCCTCTCCTTCATGTTGCTTAAGGCTACATAGCTCAATTTTTTGCACGGGCTGTGCTCCCGACCCGCTGAATCTCGCCAAAAACTTTGCCTTAAGATCTTGATATCCGAGAATCGATTCCGCTGGCTGGGCCAAGAACCACTCTAAGGCATGATCCACAAGAGTACTCGCAAATGCCTTACATATCACAGCTTCATTCTCTGTCAACAGCGACAACGTAACCTCAAACCCTCCAATGTGAGTGTTAGCTCTAGAACTTCCTGAGTAGCTCGGCAAGTTAGGCATTCGAAATGACGGATCAGGGGCGGCAATCTGAATATCCTTTGAAAAAGGGGCCAAGTAAGAACCTTTCTCTTCCATGGGCTTGGTTCCCGCCTCTAACTCTTTAATCTTCTTCGCCATTTCCGCCATCTCGGATTTCCACTTATCATCCTCATCTTTCTTAGCCTTCTCCAATTCAGCAGCTTTAGCCATCTTGGCGGCTTTTAAAGCCTCTGCGACCTTAACCGCCTCTGCAACCTTCTCAACTTCTGCGACTTTCTCTGCCCTTTCTCTCTCCTTTTCCCTTTCCCTCCTTTCACGCCGCCGGCGATCTTTATCGCGCGGCGACACCTCATCTTGGCGAGCTCTATCAGACTGCCTTGATCTTTGCGACCTTTCTTCCCTGTAGGTCCCATCATCCGAATATCTCGAGCGACTAGGCACATAATCTCTGTCCGCAGTTGACCCCTCATCACTTTCGTATTCATAATAATAAGACTCGTCACGCAAGTTTCCCGACTTGTGATAAATTCTCATTCTCCTTCCCTCTTCGCGATCTGGATGCTTTCTCTTAACCGCAGCACCCTCGGATCTCGCCTTGGTCACATCTCGCCTCCTATGATTTCGATCTTTATCCCTAGGCGGCGGCATATCCCTCGCCCTCCTAACATCTCCCTGAGCTACACTCTAACTAACATCCCGGTCTTCTTTTTGGGCTCTTCCCGCCGTTCCAGCCGACATCTCGGGCGGGATCACGGTGGGTTCCTGACCCATCTTTCTCAGCCTCTCGTTATTTTCGAGAACTTTCATCATTAACTCATTCTCTTTCCTCAACTGGCTGGCTGTCGCTATTGCATCATCAGTCTTTGAGGGAGCGGGATTCTGCTCACCAACCTTTCCTTTATTCCTTTCAGCTCGCTCCCTATCTTCTCGCCTTCGAGCGCTCCTGACTGCCGAATCAGTCTCAGAGTTGTGCACCTCGCCTTCCCTCACAGTCCCCGATCTGGCCCTGCGGGCATCCTTCTGGTTGGGGCTCTCCAGAACCGGATTCTGGGTAACCTTCTGTGATGAATGTGCCAATTTTTCGAAAGGACTTTGAATTTTTCGTTTCTTTGAAAACCAATCGAAAAAAACCGGAGTCGCCACGCCATTTTTGTTTTAAGGGCCAAAACTTTGAAAAATGCCCAAAATCGAGAGATTTGAGTTCGGAGGTCACGTTACGCGCCGGGAAGGACGTTAGTGTTCACCCGGAACGCCTCGTAAAACAAGTCTTCCAAGCTAAAAACCATTTGTTTGTGTGTGTGTGTGTGTTACTTTGGCCAAAATAAGTTGAAACTGAGGAAACCAAAAATTTGGAATTCTTTATAAGACTTTGGACAGATCCCATGATTTTTGGTGTGATTTTTGGGTTAAGATTTGGTACTCAAAAGATTTTTGGAAGTTGAAAACCATTTCTGCCAGAATGAAAAAGGCAGTGGACACTTGATTTTGAAATGGACTTTAGGGCTTGAAAACTCCAGAATCTGGGAAAAGTACAAGAATGAAAAATGTTCAAAACACCTTAAATAAGGTTTCTGTAAAAGAACTTTTCATTTTGGAGATGATTTGAGGGACCAAAACTTTCTGTAAATCTCAGATGTAAAATCTGGATTTCCAGAGACTGATGAACTGACCTTTAAAGGAAAATTTTAAAAAGGGAGTTTTACTCATGAAAAAAATAAAGTAAAAATATGTCTGGAAAGATCTGTATGTTGGATACAAAAAGTGTTTTGTAGTCAACACCAAATTCCAAGTTTATCTGTGTCCAAAAAATTATACCATGGACAGAGGTCTTAGAAAATTGCTACTGGACAGCAACTTTCTTAAGAAGAAAAGCATGATTTTAAGGGGGTTTTGCATCCATGCTTGTCCCCATTTCCCTAGGTTTTGATTAGTGATCACTTGACATTTTAGTGGTGAATCAACTATATCAAACCATCCTTGGGGTACATTAGGACTAAGCACTTCATTTGCTTGGGAAGGGGAATTTTATCCTTTGAAAATGAGATTTGATGTATGAAAATGATTTTTAGGGTTTTGAAAATGTGTTTTCTTTGCAAGTAAGTAAGAACACTTTGAAAATAATGTTGATCCTTGTAGAAGATCATCCATGGAGATGAACTTCCATGGTGATCTTCTTGGATCTAAGACAAGAAGATGAACAAACTACATTTTGGAGTTTGAAAATGCATGCATGAATGAAGGAGTTTAGGGTAAGGAGAAGGAGGGTTTACCAATCTTCTTTGTATTTTGAGTTTTAGGCTTGAATGTAAGAGTGTTTGAGGCTTGAATATGAGAGTGTTTGAGTGAGTGTGATTTTGGGTGAATAGTTGAGAAAAAGGTGACAATTCTAGAGAATTCTCACTGTTTTCTCTCTATT
Organism: Adenophora triphylla var. japonica; assembly: GCA_022495995.1. NCBI lineage: Eukaryota > Viridiplantae > Streptophyta > Magnoliopsida > Asterales > Campanulaceae > Adenophora > Adenophora triphylla. The sequence continues at coordinate 57,118 of JAFEMH010007805.1, forward strand.
TTCGCCAAGGTGCAGTTGTGAAAAATGTTTTTCCTCCTTATTTTCTGAGACTGGAGGGCTCAATTTATAGCCCTCTGAAAATTGCAAAACCCTCCGCGCGGATAAGACCTGCAGCGTGCACTGTTCATTAATTGCAGCTGCAGGCTTTGGACACAAAGAATATTTTCAAAAAAAATCAAACTGATTATGTTTTTCAGCTTGCTAATTCGGGTTTTTTCTATTTCTTTTGCTTTTTGAGATTCTTTCTTTGGTTTATCTTTAAATGGCAATCCCTAATCTACCCTTACTTGGTTAGAAATGTTAGGAATGTTAAAACTTTCGTTAATTTTCTAACGAAAATACTAACAAACTCAAATTGGAGTACTTATAGTAGCCCCTCGGCGACGGTTCTTTCGAAGGAAGCGGGGTCGTCGATAAGAGTAAGGCTCCAAATTTGACAGGATGATCAAGTGACCGAGTGGCTGAACCTAATGATAGGCTACCTACGTATCCCTAGTGGGAATCAAGCCGGCCGTAGTTCGGGTCTTTGACCCTGGAGATGATGGCGTTTTAGGTGCCTCGAACCTTGAAAAGCGAGCTCTTCAGTTGGGTACTGGAGAGAAACTCTTCTGGGGATAAGAGATGACCGTTTTCGGTCGGATGGCCGAAATTGTATATCCGCTCTGCTGGGGATAGGAATGACCATTTTCTGTCGGATGGCTATCCGCTCTGCTGGGGATAGGAATGACCATTTTCGATCGGATGGCTGAACCTAATGATAGGCTACCTACGTATCCTTAAGAGGAATCAAGCCAGTCGTAGTTCGGGTCTTTGACCCTGGAATGACTATTTTGAGGTGTCAACCTGGTAATGATGGCGTTATAGGTGCCTCGTCCCTTAAAGATGAGGGCGTTTTAGGTGCCTCGGACCTTTAGAAATGATGGCTTTTTAGGTGCCTCGAACCTTTGGAGATGATGGCTTTATAGGTGCCTCGGACCTTGATGCTGATGGCGTTTCAGGTGCCTCGAACCTTGATGATGGCGTTTTAGGTGCCTCGGACCTTGATGATGGCGTTTTAGGTGCCTCGGACCTTGAATTGAAATGTTTTCCCTTAATGGTTTGGGATGGATGGTCCTTCGGTGGACTTCGTCTGCTGTCGAAGGAGAGGGTGACCATTTTGGTCGAGTGGCTGGACCTAATGATAGGCTACCTACGTATCCCTAGTGGGAATCAAGCCCTTTCGTAGTTCGAGATCTACTCGAGATTTCGTTGGCTTTTGGGATTCCGTTAACTTTGCTGGGGATTTTGTTAGCCTTTCCTGGGGAAAAATCAGACGTATTCGTCGGAGAGATCGGCCTTACGTTTTACTGCCGGGGAATGATTTTGATGAAAGAAACGGGATTCCGTTAACTTTCTCGGAGAGATCGGACTTACGTTTTACTGCCGGGGATGATTTTGATGAAAGAGACGGGATTTCGTTATCTTTCTCGGAGAAATCGGACTTACGTTTGACTGCCGTTGAATGATTTTGATGAAAGAAACGGGATTCCGTTATCTTTCTCGGGGAAATTGGACTTACGTTTGACTGTCGTTGATGATTTTGATGAAAGAAACGGGATTCCGTTATCTTTCTCGGGGAAATCGAACTTACATTTGACTGCCGTTGATGATTTTGATGAAAGAGACGGGATTCCGTTATCTTTCTCATGGAAATCGGACTTACGTTTGACTGCCGTTGATGATTTTAATGAAAGAGACGGGATTCCGTTATCTTTCTCGGGGAAATCGGACTTACGTTTGACTGCTGTTGATGATTTTGATGAAAGAGACGGGATTCCGTTTTCTTTCTCGGGAAAATCGGACTTACGTTTGACTGCCGGGGATGATCTTGATGAAAGAGACGGGATTCCGTTATCTTTCTCGGAGAAATCGGACATACATTTGACTGCCGTTGAATGATTTTGATGAAAAAAACGGGATTCCGTTATCTTTCTCGGAGAAATCGGACTTACGTTTGACTTCCGTTGATGATTTTGATGAAAGAAGCGGGATTCCGTTATCTTTCTCGGAGAAATCGGACTTACGTTTGACTGCCGTTGAATGATTTAGATGAAAGAAACGGGATTCCATTATCTTTCTCGGGGAAATCGGACTTACGTTTGACTGCCGTTGAATGATTTTGATGAAAGAGACGGGATTCCGTTAACTTTCTCGGAGAAATCGGACTTACGTTTGACTGCCGTTGAATGATTTTGATGAAAGAAACGGGATTCCGTTATCTTTCTCGGGGAAATCAGACTTACGTTTGACTGCCGTTGAATGATTTTGATGAAAGGAACAGGATTCCGTTAACTTTCTCGAAGAAATCGGACTTACGTTTTACTGTCGTTGAATGGTTTTGATGAAAGAAACGGAATTCCGTTATCTTTCTCGGGGAAATCGGACTTACGTTTGACTGCCGTGGATGATTTTGATGAAAGAGACGGGATTCTGTTATCTTTCTCGAAGAAATCGGACTTACGTTTAACTGCCGTTGAATGATTTTGATGAAAGAAACGGGATTCCGTTATCTTTCTCGGGGAAATCGGACTTACGTTTGATTGCCGTTGATGATTTTGATGAAAGAGACGGGATTCCGTTATCTTTCTCGGGGAAGTCGGACTTACGTTTTACTGCCGTTGAATGATTTTGATGAAAGAAACGGGATTCCGTTATCTTTCTCGGGGAAATCGGACTTACGTTTGACTGTCGTTGATGATTTTGATGAAAGAGCCGGGATTCCGTTATCTTTCTCGGGGAAGTCGGACTTACGTTTTACTGCCGTTGAATGATTTTGATGAAAGAAACGGGATTCCGTTATCTTTCTCGGGGAAATCGGACTTACGTTTGACTGCCGTTGAATGATTTTGATGAATGGAACGGGATTCCGTTATCTTTCTCGGGGAAATCGGACTTACGTTTGACTGCCGTTGATTGATTTTGATGAAAGGAACGGGATTCCGTTATCTTTCTTGGGGAAATCGGACTTACGTTTGACTGTCGTTGAATGATTTTGATGAAAGAAACGGGATTCCGTTATCTTTCTCGGGGAAGTCGGACTTACGTTTTACTGCCGTTGAATGATTTTGATGAAAGAAACGGGATTTCGTTATCTTTCTCGGGGAAATCGGACTTACGTTTGACTGCCGTTGATGATTTTGATGAAAGAGACGGGATTCCGTTATCTTTCTCGGGGAAGTCGGACTTACGTTTTACTGCCGTTGAATGATTTTGATGAAAGAGACGGGATTCCGTTATCTTTCTCGGGGAAATCGGACTTACGTTTGACTGCCGGGGATGATTTTGATGAAAGAGACGGGATTCCGTTATCTTTCTCGGAGAAATCGGACTTACGTTTGACTGCCGTTGAATGATTTTGATGAAAGAAACGGGATTCCGTTATCTTTCTCGGGGAAATCGGACTTACGTTTGACTGCCGTTGATGATTTTGATGAAAGAGACGGGATTCCGTTATCTTTCTCGGGGAAGTCGGACTTACGTTTTACTGCCGTTGAATGATTTTGATGAAAGAAACGGGATTCCGTTATCTTTCTCGGGAAATCGGACTTACGTTTGACTGCCGTTGATGATTTTGATGAAAGAGACGGGATTCCGTTATCTTTCTCGGGGAAGTCGGACTTACGTTTTACTGCCGTTGAATGATTTTGATGAAAGAAACGGGATTCCGTTATCTTTCTCGGGGAAATCGGACTTACGTTTGACTGCCGTTGAATGATTTTGATGAAAGGAACGGGATTCCGTTATCTTTCTCGGGGAAATCGGACTTACGTTTGACTGCCGTTGAATGATTTTGATGAAAGGAACGGGATTCCGTTATCTTTCTTGGGGAAATCGGACTTACGTTTGACTGCCGTTGAATGATTTTGATGAAAGAAACGGGATTCCGTTATCTTTCTCGGGGAAATCGGACTTACGTTTGACTGTCGTTGAATGATTTTGATGAAAGGAACGGGACTCCGCTATCTTTCTCGGGGAAATCGGACTTACGTTTGACTGCCGTTGAATGATTTTGATGAAAGGAACGGGATTCCGTTATCTTTCTTGGGGAAATCGGACTTACGTTTGACTGCCGTTAGGGTTCCTTTGAAAGGGGGTTAACTTTGGTTAACTTTGTTAAGTTGAGGACTAAACTGCAGAGTCCTGAAATTTTAAAGGGCAAAAGGGTCTTTTTGACCCTTCAAAACCATCCGCGCGGATAGGAGCGTGACCTAGATTGGTTTTAATGAGGGCCAACGCCCTTCTTCTTCCCCAGTCAGTTTTTTCAAAAAATTACGAGGGAGAGAGAGAAAAATCGCCCCAGCCGCCATTGAAGGCCAAAAAACTCGAAATCCTTCCGATTTTCTTCGATTTTTCAAGCAATGGAACACAGGGGAGTTGCTTTTCAAGGCCAAGGACGCGGTCCGGTCGCGGAGAGGCGATTAGAGCTCGTTCGAATGAGGAGACATTATACTCTTTCGCAATCGATTGCGGAGGAGCCCTACCCCGATGCGTGGCAACATTGGGCCACTGATCCGACTCTCCGGACGGTATGCTTCGAATCTCTTCACTTTTTTTTGTTGATTTCTTGCTTGAAATAGATTTTTTGTGATTTTTTTTTTGAAATTTTTTTTTGAAAATCCAAAAATCAATGTTCTTGGGCTTGAAATTTGATCTTGATGCTTTGCATGTTGTAATGAGTTTGTGGGTAACCCAAATGTGCATTTTGTTTGAAAAAGAATGGGCATTTTTGCCAAAAAAAAAAAAAAAAATTTGTCCGAAAATTGTAATTAAATTTGAAAAATTTGTGTTTTTGACTTTGAATCTTGATTTTGATGATATGCATGTTGTAATGAGTTTATGGGTAACCCAAATGTGCATTTTGTTTGAAAAAGAATGGGCATTTTTGCCAAAATTTTTTTTTGAAATATGAGACTATGATGAAAAATTTCCCGAATTTGGGACGGACTTCTTTTTTTGTTGCAATGTTGACATGAATGTGTGCATGCTCCTTTTTCTTTTGTAAACGTAGGATTTTTTTTGCAATGAGATGATGATTCCATGAATGATATGTATGCATGTTATTTTATGAAAATGAGACGGAGTTTTTGCTTCCGTTGACTCCTTGTATGAATTTTTTCTTCATGTATGAATGAATGTTGATTGGGATTTGCTGAAAACTGCCTTCTTTTACGCGAGAAAAATGGGGCTAGGTTCATTGCATGCTGTTATGCTGCCGAATTTTCTTCAAAATTTTATGATGCATGTGTATGCTCTCTCTTTTTTTTTTTTTGAATGCAAAATTTTGACACTTTTGACATTTTTGTTTCCCTCTCTCTTTTTTTTATTGCAGGGTGGAAACAATTTCGTGACGGAGCAGCTGAACAAGATGAAGACTCGAGGATCAGTGGAGTCTGTTATTGGTCTATGGGACCGGCTTCCAGATATGGGCAGAGGAGCGATGATGAGTCCTAGACAGATCGTCATTGAGACTGGCTTGTACGAGTTCATCGAGTGCTTGAGGGGGTTGGTCAAGTTTCCCAAGAGAAAGGGCCTGATTTTCGCTTTGGCACAGCACTGGTGGGACGTGACCCACACATTCCACTTCTTCTGGGGCGAGGCGACGGTTACGCCTTCCGACTACACTGCGATCACGGGTCTGTCCTTTAATGGACGCAGCATTGAGTGGCGGGATGGTTACAGCGACTTGGACCTGCAGGCCCTTCTGGGATTTTCCCCTATTCCCAAAAAGGGGATGGGTATGGAGTACGCTGTGGTCGAGGGAAAGATTGTGGAGAGCATTGGGAGCTATGAGGCTGGGGACGAGAGGATAGGCGCTGAGCAGATTGCCAGGGCTTTTCTATGGTTTGCTTTTTCGAGCACCCTTTTTGGACACGCCGAGGGGACGGCTGTTTTTGCTTTGCTGTTGTCTCTGGAGGATGTGAGGATGGCCGGAGAGGTATCTTGGGGAGAGGCAGGGCTGGCAGAGCTCTATTTCGCTCTAGATCGGTATAGCCGGAAGGCTGTCAGTTCCTTGACATGCTTCGAGTTCCCTCTGGAGGTATAAGCTTTCTTTTTGCTTTCTCTCTTTTCTTTAAGCACGTATTCCTCATTTTTTTTGCACCGGATTGATGGGATTTTTACCTTTCGCAGGTATGGGCGTTGGAGGTCTTTCACGTCACGATGTGGCGACAGCCGGCGGAGTATATCGGGGCGTATCCGGCCATGCATTCCTGGTCCAAGTATGCCCGGGAGAAGAAAGGTTCCAGAGGGCGCACGACCCTTAGATACAGGGACTGCCTGCCTTTGACGGGGGCTGAGACGGATGAGGGGATGATATTCTATCCCTGGGATCGTTTCGATGTGGCGCGGGCGGGCGCTGAGATATGGACCGTGCAGCGGAGGATTTTGAGGGGCTTGACTTGCGACGTGTATTATCTGGGGGAGAGAGTGACGCGTCAGCATGGCGTGAACTCGCCTTTGATGACACCGGTGGAGCCTCCCGCCGACATGATGCATCCGAGTGAGAGATCAGAGACCTGGGGTGATTACCGAGGCGGCCAGCACTTCTCGGCATTTGTGGTGATTAAGCAGTACCCGGTATTCATCTTGAGGAGGTTGAGGATGCCCCAGGTTCTTGATAGAGAGGGATTAGGGATCCCGCGATACCCTCGGACGGACTTTTCATATGTCCAGGATGGGGTTAGATTGAGGGTGCAGATCCCCCAGCCTGAGCGGCTTCCACGAGCTTTCCGGCCTCGTCCGGGTATGAAGGTATGGCTTCTCCTTCTTCCTTCTTTTTTTTTCATTCTCGCTTCATCACTTCTTTTTTTGACGACTTTCTTTCCGTGCAGTTTCCGGAGGTGGTCGTGGAGAAGCTGACGAAACAGGTGATCGGGGCTAAGAGATTCATCAGGAGGATGGTGGCTTGTGGAGCCCCTCAGGCCAGAGCGAGGCGAGCACGGCCCGGCGCACATCGTGGGCGGGAGGCTTCCCCTATTCCTTCAGAGACTTCCTCCGAGACTCCTCTTTCTCCTCTCCTTGATCCCCGCGTAGTACTACCTTCGGATCACGTCATTCTCGGAGATCCTTATGGACAGGGACATGTCTGGCATCACGGTGGGTCTTCTTCACACGTCCAGGAGTCCGACGCATTCACCTTCGGATATGATTTCTTTGCAGATCTTGGCTTGCCTTATCAGAGCGTGCCGGTTGGTCCTGACGAACCTTCCTCCGGAGACGAGGATGATGATTCTGAGCCTGAGATCTTCATGGCTACTGAGGAGGCGGGCCCGAGCCGTAAGAGGGATCAGGGGAAGGCGTCGGCCACCGAGGATTCCGATTGACTGATTTCCTGAGACTGATTTTTTTTGGACTGTACCTATTTAGACAGATACACTTTATTTTCATGCACATTTTTTTTTTTGCTTTTATCTTTTCTTTCTTTTTTTTTATTGGAATGTAATAATCTAGGATTATTGTTACCTACTTTTTTTTTTGATGTTTTTTTTTTATGGAATGCTTATGAATGCAATGTTGCATGAGCCTTGGTTTTTTGGCAAGGGTGTAGATGTTTTGTGTATGGACTGGTTTGGACAGGCTTTGGCTGGGACAAAATATTCCTTTGTGGTGCAGCAGTTTAAATTGTTGCAGATTTTTTTTTTGGGTAGCAATCCTATTCGCGCGGATGAGGATGACATCTGTCAGGGTTCATTTATTCTGGTGGTTGGATCTGGTTTGGGGCATAAATGTCACCTGAAACTTAATCTTCTTCATTTCAAACTGGAATTTCGGGAGAGAGAAGAGAGAAGCCATGGAAAATCTAAGAAGAACTCCATCAAAATTGTCCCAAGAATCCCAAATGTCATTTTTCAACAAATTCAAGGATTGGTCCCGAGAGATTATGCACGAGAGAAGATCGTTCTTTGAAGAAAGGTACAAGGTGAAGTGCTTATGGTCCCTCAAAGAATTGATTCCGGATTATGATCTTTTGAGAGCTTCTTCCTCATTTTGGGATACTAGAAGGCATGTCTTTTGCCTTTCTTACAATGAGGTTGTTCCGACCGTTGAAGAATTCCGGGCTTTGCTTGGCGGTCCGGAGGTGGAAGAGATTGCGGTTCCTTTGCCCGGAGGAGCCTCTTTTGTTGACAAGCTGTGCAACCTTCTTCATCTTTCCCCGGAGGAGGCACAAGATATGATCTGTGGTCCCGATCATTTTTAACATTTTCGGTCTCCCTGATAGATTTAGGGGCTTAGGTTTGCTTGACGATGCCTATTGGGATGCCTTTGCACTTTGCATGTTTGGTACCTTGTTCATGGTTTATTCCTTTGGAATCTGTCATCGGTCTCTGCTGGATATTGTTGTTCATTGTCGCTTGGGCAGAGATGATGTACCTTTGATCCTGGGGGAGACTTTTCATGCTCTCGATAGGCTGGCTACCGGGAGACGGTATATGCACGGGGGCAGCCCGTTTCTCTTGACTCTGTGGCTGATGGAACGCCTGGGGGTTCTTCGGGAAACATCGGATATGTTCAAGCCTTGGACATTCGCCAGGAGAGGGGTTGCTGTAGATTTTGATGATCAGGGCTCATGGGAGCGTTGGATGGATGGTCGCCGGACAGAAGATATCAGATGGTCAGTGCCTTGTTGGCGGGTGGAGACTCGCAGAGTACTTCAGGACGGGTCTCATGTGGTCATGCTTCCGGGGCTTTCTCAGTCCAGCTTCTACATTCCAGCTTTGGTTCTGAGACAGTTTGGTTTGGAGCAGGTTCCCTTGGAGGATTTTGATGATATAGCCACCAGGGTGATGGCTTCTGCTTCTATGGATGATCCCTCGGTGTTTCCATTTCTTTCCCGAGCATGGAGGTATGACGTCTTTCCTTCTCGGGTTATCCTCAGGCGTCCGAGACCTGTGTTCTTGACCACTTGGTACCTGGATTGGTACGAGAGGCATTTGGGAGAGACTCAGGAGGCTATTTTGAGACGGCGTGAGGCCATTGTGGGTGCGGAGGACCTGACAGTTTCGGAGAGGAGGAGGGCCGAGGCGAGGGCCAACCCTCATGACAGGAGCGGAGATGTTGTGACCGACTATGAGGCCTATGTCAAGAGGCAGGAGAGGAGGACTCCTATGCTACCAGCTAGGCTACAGGAGATGAGAGATGATGCTAGGGCCACTAAGGCCCTGACAGAGGCTGGTTTGATAGATCCTGTTCCTATACCAGAGCTTGGTAGGAGGAAGACCGACATTTTTCCTGTTCAGAAGAAGAAGACTCGAAGGGGAAGAAGAGGGGAGAGGCCGGTGCGAGTGGCTTGGAGTGATTACGAGTTTTCCGAGTATCCCTTTCTTGTTGTAGCGAGACACATTAGTTTGATTATGTATCTTAGTTTCTTTTAGCGAGGTTGCCGGTTGTAGGAATGAACCGGGCTTAGACTCATCAAAAAGCTTTTAACTGTAATGAATATGTGAATTGCTTTAGAGTTTTTCGAGACGCTTTCATGGTACGATCGGTGTATTGATGTCGAGTATGACTTTTATTTGTGTTTTAGATCGAACCGTTTCATTTGCCTACGTTCCCTTCGGACAAAAGGGCTCGGGTCTCCGTAGTTCGACACAGTCGATTTTGTTGTTTTTTGTTGTTTTTTTTTTGTTTTTGTTTTTGTTTTTTTTTTTGGTGCAACCCTGTTTTTTACCTAGGCCGCTCTTTTCGGGTTTTCAACCTAGTTGGGTATTACTCTTTTAGCACTCCTTTTTTCTCTTTTTTTTATATTTTTTTTTGACTCGGTGCTTTACGCGTAGTATCTGCGCAGCTTGTCACCATTCACTGGGTGTACAAAAGGATTTCCGTCGAGATCTGCAAGTTGCATGGCTCCTCCGGAGAAGATTTTCTGGACAACATATGGCCCGATCCAGACAGGTTCCCATTTGCCAAGCGGGTTGATGCGGACAGGGGGCTTCTCTTTTAAGATGAGGTCACCTTCCCTAATCTCCCGATGTTTTACTTTTTTGTTGAAAGCTCTGGCCATTCTCCCTTGGTAGGCTCGGATGTGTTCCATGGCCTTCATTCGGCGCTCATCTAGTAGAGCCAATTCATCATGGCGACTTTGGAGCCATTTGACCTCGTTGATCTGGCTCTCCAATAACACACGGAGTGAGGGGATTTCTAGCTCGATTGGGAGTACGGCTTCCATTCCGTAGGTGAGGGTAAACGGTGTTTCCCCGGTTGCCGTTCTGACGGATGTTCTGTAGCCCCAGAGTGCCAGGTGTAGCTTCTCGGGCCAATCTCGACCTTGGACAGCTATTTTCCGGATGATGTTTTCTAGAGTATTGTTTGCTGCCTCGACGGCTCCGTTGGTTTGGGGCCTGTAGGGAGATGACTTGTGACGGGTTATTCTGAATTCCGCCAGCAGCCTGTCGCATTCCCCTTCGAAGTGGGATCCATTATCTGAGATGATTTCAGCTAGCAACCCGTATCTGCATATGATGTTTTCTTTGATGAAGAGGGCTACTTTCCTTGAGTTGAGGATTTTGTAGGACTTGGCTTCAACCCACTTGGTGAAATAATCCACAGCTACCAGGACGAATTCGTGGCCGTTGCTGCCTGGTGGCGTGATTTTGCCTATGACATCAATTCCCCAAGTGACGAAAGGCCAAGGGGTTGTCATGCAGTATAACTCGTGAGGAGGCAAATGATTAAGATTTGAGTATCGCTGGCATTTGTCGCAGCTTTTGACGAACTGGATGCAGTCGGTTTCCATGGAGATCCAAAAGTACCCCATTCTCAGTATGATTTGCATCAGGGCTCGAGCATTCATGTGGGGGCCGCAGGTACCACCATGTATTTCACTCATGAGTTCCGTAGCCTCTTGTTTGCCGATACATCGCAGGAGGGGGCCTTGATAACGCTTCTTGTATAGCATATTTCCCAAGAGAACATAATGGGAGGCGAGTCGCTTCAGGGCTGAGAGGCTTTTTGCTTTGATTCCCTCCTTATATTCCCCATCTTCATTTTTGAAGGAGGCTTCGCCATTCTTCAGGTACTGATAGATCTGAGTGTACCAGGGATCACTGGCCGGTTCGGCCTCCGCTTCGATTTCAAAGCAATAAGCGGGGTTTTCTCTTCTCCCGACTCTGAATGGTTTGACGGACTTCCCTTCGGGTATTTCAACGAGGGAGGCTAGTGTTGCCAGAGCATCTGCAAATCTGTTGCGATCTCTGGGCAAGTAATGAAAGCTGATCTCCTTGAATTGAGTTACTAGCTCTTCCATGTAAGTGTGATATTTGCGGGACCGGGTCTACGGTCTTCCATTTGTTAGAGACCTGATTGATGATGAGGGCAGAGTCACCATACACCTCCAATTCCTTGATATTTCTTTCAAGGGCGGCTTCCAACCCGGCTATGCAAGCTTCATATTCAGCAGCGTTGTTGGTGACCTCGAAGTTCAACCTTACTGCTATGGGGGTGTGTTCGTCAGTAGGATCGACCGTAAGCATTCCTATTCCGTTCCCCCTTTTGTTTGATGCCCCGTCGAAGAAGAGTTGCCGGCGATTTTCTCCTTCTAGAGCAAAGATTCCATCATCGGGAAATTGAGGTTCGAGTCCTCGGGACTCATCACTTGGGAAATCGGCCAAATGTTACGCCATTATGCGTCCTTTTACGAATTTCCTTGAAACATAAGTGATGTCGTATTCGGCCAAAAGAACGACCATTTTGCCAACCTCATAGAGATGGAAGGCTTGTCGAATAGATATTTGATGGGGTCTATCCTTGAGACGAGATGTATCGGGTGAGGCTGCATGTAGTGTTTCAACTTTCCCACTACCCGAGACCAAACTGCGCAAGTCTTTTCACAAGCGAGTAATTGAGTTCGCTTCCTGAAGCTTTACGCTACGAAATAGATGGCGTTTTCGACCTTGGAATCTTTCTTCTCTTGAGCTAGCATAGCCCCAATTGCTGTATCCGTGACAGGTTAGATATAGCAATAGCGGCTTTTGGCGATGTGGTGGGCAAAGAATCGGGGATTCACGAGGTACGCCTTGATCTGTTCAAAGGCGAGGCGCATTACGGAGTCCATTTTGTGTAGGCATTTTTCTTCATCAACTTGAAGATTGGCTCGCGGTCGAGGTCGGTGATTTACAAAGCGGCTTATGTATTGCGAGTCTTCCCATGAAGGATTTCACTTACGTCGGCGTCAGGGGTGGCTTCATTTCAACTATCGCCTTGATTTTACGGGGTCTACTTCGATTCCCGTTACTGTCACCATATATCCTAGCACCTTGCCTCGTCTTACACCGAAGGTGCATTTGGTGGATTCGGTCTCATCTTTGTGGTATCGGAGGCGGCCGAAGAATTTTCTCAAATCAGCAAAGTGCGGCCATCGATCCTCCTGGAGTGTATTATCATGTCGTCCACATAGACCTCAATTTCTTTGTGGATCATATCATGGAACAGTGTTGCCCTGCAGTACGTAGCCCCGGCATTCTTTAGTCCGAACGGCATGGCCAGGTGTAGCGTATGTGCCCCAAGGGGTCGTGAAGGCTGTTTTGGCTTGATCTTCTTACGCCATTTTGATTTGGTTGTAACAGAAGCAAAACCGTCGATGAAGGATTTAACTTCATGGTTGGCCGTGGAATCTACCAAAATGTCGATGTTTGGCGGGAAATCATCTTTCGGGCGGCTTTGTTCAAGTCTCTGAAGTCTACGCAACACCGGATCTTTCCGTTGGCCTTGGTCACCGATTACTATGTTGGAAAGCCATGTAGGATATTCAATGACCACGATGAACCCTACCCCGAGCATCTTTTCTATCTCCTCTTTCACTTGTAGGGACCATTCGGGCTTAATTCTTCTTAGCTTCGCTGCGGCTTGACTTACGGGTCGAGCGGTATTCGGTGCTCAACTATGGAAGGATCGAGGCTGGCATATCTTTATAGGACCATGCGAACACATCCACGAATTCCTTTAGCGGCTCAATTAGGGCATCCCTTTCGGTCCCTTCGAAGAAACTACCAATCTGCGTCTCTTTAGGCTCTTCCGCAGTTCCCAGATTCACACTCGTCAAAATCTCTTCGGCAGCTTGGGCTCGATTTTCCTCTTTCCGGACAACTTGCTTAAAGATTTCTTTGATATATTGTTCATTTAATGTGTCTACTTCTTCATCTAGTGAATCGTTATTAACTGTTTTTAGATTATTAGTTAATTCATCATTAGTTAAAGTGGCAATCAAGGAATACTCAGAAAGGTTCGTCATTTCATTGAGAATAAAAGAGAATACAGCATTGGCTACAATTTCATGGTCTTCAGGCGTGAGGCCATCGGACGACTCGGAAGACTCAAACTCAACAATGAGAGACTCGGAGGACTTTACAAAGGTTGACACAAAGGGACGGGGAACCAATCCAAGCTTGGTGATCATTTCTTCTTTGGTCGCGGACGGGCCTGAGAGAGTTTCCCAATTCTTTAGCGGCATTGCTGTCAGTGACCTCATGACTCGGGGGTTATCTTGTTTCTGTCCTCCTTCCTCAGTCATTGCTATCATCTCTTTGTCTGAACCAGAATCAATTGTGTTCGGCGCCTGAAAACTGAGCATATGAATGTAGGGATCTTCCTCAATTCTAGGGAATTCTATCTCGTCACAATCTGACCGCTCAATCCAGATGTAAGGACGTATTACGTCTCGGTGTGCTGCTGGAAAAATCTCATGTCCCATGCTCGAGCGGAAAGGCTTAGCGGGCAGTTCTGCGAGGAGGACGTCCCATACGATGTTCATACATTCAAGTCGAGTCTGTCGATACTTGTCGACTTTTATCATGAAAATCTCTTCGCTTGGCGAGGCCAGAGAACGGGTCTGAAGAATGCTGACAAATCTCTGATTGGAGACTGGACGTTTGTGTGCTCGTACCATGGCGGTGTTCAGTGTTTCTTTCCACTCTTCCTCCAAATGTTGGAAATGGCAATTGATCTTGATGAATCGAACTGCTTCAGGGTCTGCCCGCTTGAGTCCGTTGACATAGTTGGCATCACCGGATTCTGGAGGATTCTGATGAGACTTGCCCCGATGGTCCCTTGGTCGATTCGGAGGAGGTAGCCCCGGTGTCTGGCTAAGAGCATGCTTGGTGACGGTCTCGACTTCGTTCCCTATGAGGAAACTGTCGCCCCTAATGACTTCAAGGTCCCCTTGCCGGTTAATGAACTTGACACATTGATGAAGAGTGGAGGCTATGGCTTTCATGTGGTGTAACCAAGGGCGCCCCAGCGGTGAATTCGAATGGGATGTCCATTACATGGAATTTTGCCGGCACCATTTGGGTTTCGTACCGAGTTCCCAGAACCACCGTCCCCAAGATGGGACGAGACGTGCCATCATATGCCTTGATTGACCGGGTAGATGGGATCATGTGCCTTTCATTGATGCGTAGGGCCCGCATCATGCTGAGGGGAAGGACATTAACGGCTGATCCATTGTCCACCAATACCCCCGGGAGCGATACGGTGTTGAGCCGAATAGTGATGTACAAGGCTTCATTGTCTTTAGGAAACATCTCTTGGCAAATCTTCGTCGCAGAAGGTGATCATACTACCATATAGGCGGGGATCATAGATTTGGTGCTTGTCTGAAGAAAGAGAGTCATCAAGCCAGTCACTTCGTGCCTTTTCTTGCAAGGTAGAACCTTAGCTGAAGCCCCTGGGTTATGTTGAGGCCGTTTGTAGCGGTTGCCATCCCGATCGGCATATTAATTGAGTGCGAGCGCCAAGCGGCGTTGGTCTTTCTTTTTCGGTATGCACTCGGGAGGCTGGACAAGGCGAATCTTGGGCGATCCCGTGGGGGATAGATTTACGATTGGCGGTAAAATTACCCGGATCTACGGTATTACGGTGTCCAAAGGTCTCAACTCTATCGTTGGCAAGGCTTTTCGGCTTTTCTACCCCTGTTTGCTTTGGGAAGAAGGCCGGAGTAGAGTACATAGTAATCAAATCCCCCCGAGATGGCTCCCAGAGCGTACCAGCTAGTATCGCCGGCCTCGAACCTCTCTTTCAATTTTCTTTGGGAGGAAATTTTCTTCTTTTTAGGAGGACGGTCCTCGTGTATCCAGTCCTGATAGTCCCTTTCAAGGCAATCGGGGCAGTCACAGATATCCCACCAAATGTGTTCTACGGCTGGTGGTGGATTTGGGATCTCAGGTTGAGCGGTGCTGGAATGACTTTGAGTTGAACTGGTCCGGGGAGATCTGCTGTTGGGCTCATCTGGAAGCGAATGGTTGGACTCTGCCGGGTAATGAGAGGTATTAAGATCCAGGGGAACAGGCATATGTTTGTCCTTCAGGGGAGCCCCAGTCAGTTGGGAGATTGTTAATGTCCCGAAATGGCGTGTGGCCTCTTCAATCCAGGCTTGCTGTCTGCTCTGGCGTTCCTCAAGAGCTTTGATGGCTGACCATATTTCCTCCACTGTTTCCCGATCTTCATTACCCATGCTGATATCTGCGGGATCGGTATCACTTTGAGAGGGGATAACAGACGGTATGCCGAACTCTTTCGTCCCTGACTGCTGTTGGAATGGTGGCCCTTTGAATTGCTGTTTGGGGGCCAGTTGCCCTGTAAGTCGACGGGCAGAAGTCCCGGCGGTGGAGACATAGGAATCTTGTGGTGGCATCTTGATATACCCAGGATGGTTAAGAATGGGAGGAGAACCTTCTTCCTTCTTTGCGGTAAAAGTGCCATCGGAATTGAGACTGATAGTCAAACCATGAGTTGCAACAACCCCTAGAAGGTCGTCAATTTGAGCCTCATGTCGAAGTCTCATCTGTTCTACCAACTGGATCCAATGCTGGTCTGTCTGAGGGATTTTGGAGGACGGAGTGACGTTGTCCCCATCATTACCGGCTGATGCAGACATTCTGAAACCCGGAGTCGGAACAAACGGTGAAGCTGATGACGCGCTTGACTCTTCCCAACTGATCAAACGGTGACCCGGTGTCCGGAACCAACCTTTGTGAGGAGCTGCGGGGGAAAAGGCACGAAGGTTCAGAGATTTAGGGATTGAAGGAGGGTAGGTGTTTGGGCTTTGGGCTCATGCAACATGCAGTTATTTGTTCTTGTTTACTTAAAACATGTTTTATTAACCTAATCGGTTGGAAAAGATTGCTCTTCTTTTTCGCAAACTACTCTGGATCCTGGATCAGTGGGCCCCGTCACTACGTCTATAAGCCCCTCGTATTCCACCTGTATTTCGACCTCCCAGGGTGGACAGCCCCGGGCGAGGGTCCTATAGGGCAAGCGGGTCCCACCGACCGAAAGAAAAACGATCCTAAAAGTCTGGCGGGTAATCGAGTCTTAACGAGCATTCGATGTAAATTACGGACAAAGCTGACGTCAAAGTCAAGATCACGTCCGGGGGCTCGACGAAAAGTCGGCATGATTTGGACTGATAAGCGTCCACAATTGATCTTGACTTGTCGTCAGTTAAGCCGTAATTAGGCATGGAATAATCATTAATCCTTGATGACTCAGTGTCATGCTGGGAGTCTGTGTATAATTTTGGAATAATCATTAAGCCAGTCAGAGCCGAAGTCAAGGCGCCGGTCAATATCTTGGTCAAAGTCTGCGGCGAAAAACCGGCATGACTTCAACTGATTAGGGTCCCCGAAAGATATTGAGTCGGTATGCCGACAAAGGCTTGAAAGGAAAGGTCTATACACAGACAGGGCATGACACAGACCAAACTAAAAACCAACCGGGTCTCGGACAAAAGTGTGTCACGGACAAGTGCATGGTCGACACGAGGCTCCATGGGATGTTTGGGTAGTCCTGTGCTTGCACCGAGAGGCGTAATAAGACCAAACGGGCCGCGACAAGGATTTCCCCGGGTTAGGGACGTAGTGTGCAGTGTACGGTCACGTGCGCGTAGTGTGCAAGCAGTCTATCTTCTTTTTCTGAGTAAAATAGAAATTTTCGCATGTGTCTTAAAAATATGATGCATGATTTTTTTTTTTGAAAATTTTTTTTTGAAAAATCTTTTTTTTTGAAATTTTTTTTTATGAAATGAGCACATAAGCACATAATTCAAAATTCAAACAGTCCAAGGCAACGAGTCCAACAGTCAAAATTTTGACTTTTTCCGAGGCGGCCAAAACAACACGAAAATGTGCAAACCCGATACACACACACAAAAACAAACGGTTTCAAATGCCGGGACGGAAGCTTGACCCTCAAAAGCTTTTTTTTTTTTAAACAATGATACCGGTACGTGGGATTGTTAAACCACAATTTATCCCCGACTCGTGTTAGGAGGCGATAATAGGAAGTTTAATGGTTTCCACCAATATACCAAATATCATTTTTTTTAAAGCTTATAAAGTCCCCAGCGGAGTCGCTACTGTGATGAATGTGCCAATTTTTCGAAAGGACTTTGAATTTTTCGTTTCTTTGAAAACCAATCGAAAAAAACCGGAGTCGCCACACCATTTTTGTTTTAAGGGCCAAAACATTGAAAAATGCCCAAAATCGAGAGATTTGAGTTCGGAGGTCACGTTACGCGCCGAGAAGGACGTAGTGTTCACCCGGAACGCCTCGTAAAACGAGTCTTCCAAGCTAAAAACCATTTGTTTGTGTGTGTGTGTGTGTGTGTGTTACTTTGGCGAAAATAAGTTGAAACTGAGGAAACCAAAAATTGGGAATTCTTTATAAGACTTTGGAAAGATCCCATAATTTTTTGTGTGATTTTTGGGTTAAGATTTGGTACTCAAAAGATTTTTGGAAGTTGAAAACCATTTCTGCCAGAATGAAAAAGGCAGTGGACACTTGATTTTGAAATGGACTTTAGGGCTTGAAAACTCCAGAATATGGGAAAAGTCCAAGAATGAAAAATGTTCAAAACACCTTAAATAAGGTTTCTGTAAAAGAACTTTTCATTTTGGAGATGATTTGAGGGACCAAAACTTTCTGGAAATCTCAGATGTAAAATCTGGATTTCCAGAGACTGATGAACTGACCTTTAAAGGAAAATTTGAAAAAGGGAGTTTTACTCACGCAAAAAATAAATTAAAAATATTTCTGGAAAGATCTGGATGTTGGCTACAAAAAGTGATTTGTAGTAAACACCAAATTCCAAGTTTATCTGTGTCCAAAAAATTAGACCATGGACAGAGGTCTTAGAAAATTGCTACTGGACAGCAACTTTCTTAAGAAGAAAAGCATGATTTTAAGGGGGTTTTGCATCCATGCTTGTCCCCATTTTCCTAGGTTTTTATTAGTGATCACTTGAAATTTTAGTGGTGAATCAACTATATCAAACCATCCTTGGGGTACATTAGGACTAAGCACTTCATTTGCTTGGGAAGGGGAATTTTATCCTTTGAAAATGAGATTTGATGTATGAAAATGATTTTTAGGGTTTTGAAAATGTGTTTTCTTTGCAAGTAAGTAAGAACACTTTGAAAATAATGTTGATCCTTGTAGAAGATCATCCATGGAGATGAACTTCCATGGTGATCTTCTTGGATCTAAGACAAGAAGATGAACAAACTACATTTTGGAGTTTGAAAATGCATGCATGAATGAAGGAGTTTAGGGTAAGGAGAAGGAGGGTTTACCAATCTTCTTTGTGTTTTGAGTTTTAGGCTTGAATGTAAGAGTGTTTGAGGCTTGAATATGAGAGTGTTTGAGTGAGTGTGATTTTGGGTGAATAGTTGAGAAAAAGGTGACAATTCTAGAGAATTCTCACTTTGTTTTCTCTCTATTTTCGCCAAGGTGCAAGGTTGTGAAAAATGTTTTTCCTCCTTA
>JAFEMH010007806.1:0-75781 GCA_022495995.1 Adenophora triphylla var. japonica
CTCGAATCCTCTCCCGATCTATCAGCGGCCGCGAGGTGATTATTTGTGCGCTAGATGTATCAAATGATTCTCGGTAGAGTTACCAATCCAAGATTTTGAGGTTATCTTAGGCATGGACTGGTTGAGTTCTTGTCGTGCCTTGGTGGACTGTCGAAGAAAGTGAGTCACCTTTTCTATGCCTGATGTGCCTGTGTTGGCATTTGATGCTGATAAATATTTATTTGGCATTCATTTTATTTCTCGCATTCAAAGGCTAGAAAGCCGTTATCTAAAGGGTGTGAGGGTTACTTGGCATATGCATTAGACTCTAATAAGAAGTCTCCTGAATTAGCTTGTGTTCCCGTTGTGAATGAGTTCAGTGACGTATTCTCAACTGAGTATAGTAAGCCTCCTGATAGAAAGGTGGAGTTTTGTTTTGACTTATTGCCAGGTACTGCACCAATTTCTAAGGCACCCTACAGAATGGCTCCAGCTAAGTTAAAAGAGTTGAAAATTCAGTTGCAGAGTTGCTAGACAGGGGTTTTATTCGTCCCAGTGTGTCATCCTGGGGAGCACCAGTTTTGTTTGTTAGGAAGAAGGATGGTACTTTGCGGTTGTGTATTGATTACGTATCATCGAATCAAGCTACTATAAAGAACAAATATCCTCTTCCTCACATTGATGATTTATTTGATCAACTCCAAGGTTCCGTTATATATTCTAAGTTGGATTTGCGTAGCGTGATACCATCGCTGAAAATCAAGCCAGATGATGTTTCTAAAATGGCTTTCATAACAAGGTACGTGCATTATGAATTTCTTGTTATGCCATTTGGGTTGACTAATGCACCAGCGGTCTTCATGGACATGATGATCAGGATTTTCAAGCCGTATCTTGACAGTTTTGTGGTAGTTTTTATTGATGATATCCTGGTATACTCAAAATCCAGGGAAGATCATGAGAGGCACTTGAGAATTTTTTTTATCTGTGCTTCGTGAGAAACAGTTATTTGCAAAGTTCAGCAAATGTGAGTTTTGGCTGGAAAAGATTTCTTTCTTGGGTCACGTGGTATCCAGTACTAGTATTGCAGTAGATCCTACAAAGATTGATGCCGTAGTCAACTGGAAACAACCTTCTACAATGACAGAGGTTCGTAGTTTCCTTGGTTTAGCGGGGTATTATCGAAGATTTATAGAAGGATTTTCGAGGATTGCAACTCGTTGACCGATTGACTCTAAGGATGTACCATTTATATGGATGCCAAGTGTGAAGCTAGTTTTACCGAACCGAAGAAAAGATTGACTTCATCTCCTATTCTTACACTTCCAGAGGGTTGTGAGAACTTTGTTATATTCAGTGATGCTTCTAAAGAGGGATTGGGTTGTGTACTTATGCAAAATGGGAAGGTAATTGCGTATGCTTCAAGGAAGTTATCACCAATGAGCGTAATTATCCTACCCACGATATGGAGTTAGGCTACCATTGTTTTTGCATTGCATAAGTGGAAACATTACTTGTATAAAAATTTGAGATATTTACAAATCATAAGAGTCTCAAGTACTTGTTTACTCAAAAGGAATTCGAACAACGCATGCAGGCGGTGGTTGGAGCTTCTAAAGGATTATGATTGTGTCATTTCTTATCATCCCGGGAAAGCTAATGTGGTGGCTGATTCTATTAGCCGTAAGGCTCTTTTATCGTCCTTGGTGTCTCGGGAAGTGAGAGGTGATATGTTGTTTACTAATGTTAGAGTTCCTACTCTATACGGGGATCTTCTGGAAGCTCTACTGAATGATGATGAGTTGAAGAAAATCAGGGAGAAATTGCAAGATGGTAAGACTGGGGAGTTTTCATTGAACAAGGATGGAATTCTAACCTTTAAAGGCAGGATTTGCGTACTCTTCTTCCCGTAAATCAAAAGGCAGTGTATTAGAGGATGGCCATAAGTCCCGATTTGCTATTCATCCGGAAGCACCAAAATGTATCAGATTTGAAGAAGGGGTTACAGTGGAATGGCATGAAAAAGGAGATCGCATAATTTGTATCCAAGTGTTTGACTTGTCAACAGATCAAAGCTGAACATCAGAGGCCAGCCGGATTGCTTCAACCATTGGAGATTCCTGAGTGGAAGTGGGAGGGCATTTCTATGGATTTTGTGACTGGATTGCCTCCTACTCCGAGGAAGATGGATGCTATAGGGGTGATTGTGGATAGATTGACCAAATCAGCTCATTTTCTACCAGTTTCAACCAAGTATTCATTGGAGAGATTGACTCAGTTGTATATCCGTGAGATTTTGAGATTGCATGGGGTATCTGTCAACATTTTTCTGATAGGGATTCGAGATTCACCTCGCGGTTTTGGAGGGCTTTGCATGAAGCCTTGGGGTCTAAGTTGAGTTTCAGTACAACATTTCATCCTCAGACTGATGGGTAGACAGAGAGGACCATTCAGATTTTGGAGGACATGCTACGAGCTTGTGTGATGGACTTCCAGTTATTTTGGGAAGACCATTTGCCTTTAGTGGAATTTGCCTATAACAATAGCTACCAATCCAGCATTGAGATGGCACCATATGAGGCACTGCATTGGAGGAAATGTAGGTCCCCAATGTGTTGGGACAAGGTTGGTGAGGCTAGACTTTGGGGTCCAGATTTGGTTAGAGACTCAACTGAGAAGATCAAGGTGATCCGTGACAGATTGAGGACAGCCCAGAGTTGCCAGAAGAGCTATGCTGATACTAGAAGAAGGGAGTTATCCTTTCAGGTTAGGGATTTGGTATTCTTGAAGATCTCACCAAGAACAGGGATCAAGAGGTTTGGCAATAAAGGAAAATTGGCTCCTAGATTTGTTGGTCCTTTTGAGATTTTGGAGAAGGTAGGCTAGTTAGCCTATCGATTGGCTCTACCTCTATCTCTTTCTTCTCTCCATGATGTGTTCCATGTGTCCATGTTGAGGAAGTACTATTATGACTCCTCTCATGTATTGAGTTATCATCCAGAGGATGTCCAGGCAGATATGACCTATGTGGAGGTACCATTGCGGATTCTGGAGAGGCAGGTCCAGGAATTGCGTACCAAGAGTATTCCCGTGGTGAAAGTTCTTTGGAAGAATCACAGCATGAGGCAGCTACTTGGGAATTGGAATCTGAGATGAGACAGAAGTATCCGGATTTGTTTGATCATTCAGGTAAGTGAAGTCCAAATTTGGGACGAATTTTATTTAAGGGGGAGTGAGTGTCACGACCCTAAACCTAGGCACATTTTGGTCACACGTGGAGCACGTGGGGTTGGGGTGGATTGCATTCCATATTATGCATTATTTGCTATCTTGATTTATTATGTGTTTATTTTAATAATTTGGTCATTTTCGTGATTTTAGATGTTATTAAATTGATTTTGAATATATAATGTCTAAATGAAGGAAAAGGGAATTTGTGTAGTAAAGTGTTGACACTTGAAATTTTAAATGGAAATGTTATAAAAAGTATGAGGAGCTTGAGTGTAAAAATAAGTATAAGGTGGTTGATTGTAGGTTTTCAAACTTGGAGGGCCTATGTGTAATTGTGGTTATATCAATCTTTTTAAAAGCTTCTATGAGAAGCTTTTCTTTCCCAGCTCTTCTTCTTTCTCTCTCAGCATACATATCGTTCCATAAACCTAGGGTTACCTTTAAGAAATTCGTAGAAAATCATCAGTTGCTCCTTTTCAAATTCTAATTTCATATTTGTGATCAGTGAGTTGATTAGAACAAGAATAGCCGATTAAATCATCTTTTTATTTCGGAAAATTTTGGTAAGTTATTATGATTCTTTTTAATAATTGTTCATATTAAGCTAAATGATGATATTATGTGTTATAAATGGTATTTGGTATTGTTGAATCAATATATTATGTCGAACGCTCTGTCTCAAAAAACATTTTTTTTTACTTTTGAAATCATGTAACTTGTAGATCTGCTTCCTTCAAGTATTTTTGGTGGTTAAATTGCCCAAATGTGTGCTCTTTAGTCTTTATTATGCTTTGTGTCACAAATTCCAAAAAGGCAATCACATCCAAAACTAATTTTCCTTGTATGCGTTGAATGCTTTCAGATCTCCCCATGTTTTATAAATCAATTATGCATCCGAAACTGATATAAATTTTGGTGTATTCTTTTCCCTCGAAGTTCAGATTAAATGCTGTAATAAAGTCTTTGTTTATAGATTTACTTGAGAAAACTCATGTTGTTATCTTTGCTAACAAGAGTATAAAGTCGATGTATATCTTACGGAAACATTCTGTAAAAAAAATGTTTTCTGTTGTTTTGGGAGAAGTTTATAATGGGATCTTAAATGATCCAAAATGATATTGGGACGGGCTTTAAATATTGACCTGAAAATGCTTGAAAGACAATCATGAAACTTGAACCAAAGCTAGTAAAACTTGGTAATTTGTTATGAAACCTTTATAGAAGGTATTTAATGTTGTATCGTGAATGCGTAGGGCTACTTATCTGATATTGTACCCTTACGTGGTGACCCGTATAAGGTTATTTGTTCTTATAGTGCATAAAATGTATAGCCGCACTACTTTATTGGTTTGGGCGTGAGTGGTAATACCTCGTTCTTGGATTATAGATTGTGTAATGAATATGTAGGGCTTATGTGATATATAATGTGCCCTTATGTGTTTACATATTCATTATTAGTTGTGCACATAGTGTTCAAATACGGGTTGCACTGTTTCATTTGTTGAGCATGAGTATTAATACCATGTCATTGGATTGTTGTTATTCAATAGTGTTGAAATGTATGTGCACTATTGTGATTGGTTTAACATGAGTTGCAGTACCATGTTATATATATATGTGTGTTGATGTCCCACGGGGTGGACTTAAATTCAAGTATTTGTTATGTGCTTGAACATGGTATTATCAGCTGAGATTCGGGGGTATAGGGAATACGGTCACTTATGAGAAGATATTTCATAAGGTGATTGGATTTCCTTATACTTGTGACCGTTCATTCCCTTCTGTGGCCACGGAGAGGGGGTACAACTTCTGTGGATAGGCACGACCGTTCACAAGATAGCGAGGTAGCTTATATGGATCTCTGTAAGGGGTCGTATAAGATGTGGATATGCACTAGCAGTTCACAAAATGAGAGGAGTATGACTCCCACCGTAGTACTACATATGATTCGATGGAAAAGGTAAAGGGAAAGGTAATGTAAAGTGTTTACTGTTTTCCCAATGTGGTTATTGAGCAACCTATTTGGTGTTGCATATTTGTTGAGCAACCTGTTTATGTGTTGCATCTTGTATGGCATATTGTTGCATACATAATAGCTTGCTGAGAATTTATCTCACCCCTTCTCCCTTTACTGTTTTTAGATTCCGCTGAGACAGGAGGACCAAATCGGTGAGGCCGGGGAGGAGTTTGGACATCTTTTGGGTTGTCAGGGTATGTGTTGATTTGGGGAGTTGGGATTGTCATGGTTGTTATTCTTTTGGGAAAAGTTTTGTATATAAAACTTTTATAAACATGTTTCAGTTGTGTTGTGTTGTAATTAACCCTGAGATTGGTTTGTTTTAAAGTTGGCTTGTGTGAGCCTTTTCAGTTGTAGTACTTATACAGGTTATAACTGTTTAAACAGGGTTATATATTGCCTCCGAGTAGATAGGTTATTTTGAAATTGTTTTGAAAATGGGTTGTATACTTTTCAAGTAAAATAAAGAAAAGTTTTTTTTTAAAAGGGTATTTTGGGACCCTCCATCCTGGGACACGAGTTTATAGGTTTTGGGAGGTTGGAGGAGCCCACAATTACCACCACCTCCTCTCCCACCCAAACTTGATCCCTCATCTAGCGAACACCAGAGGCAATCGGTTTTCCGAGGCGGAGAAGGAGAATCCGACTACCAAGTTGATGAATTCTTCGACGCTGATCCAAATGACCCAGACCCTTTTCCGGATTTGGAATTAAACGCCGATTTCTTACAGCCTGGGTTGAGTTATGAAGGCGAAAAGGTCGAATCATCATCTATTGAGGATTCTGACATTTTTTACGGCGAAGAACGGGATTTGGGCTATGATTCCATATCCGGTTCCGGCTTTTGACAATTTCCCAGAAAAGGATACTCCATTGGAGGCGAATTGTTTGAATGGGGTTTGAGAGATTTGGACTGATGATACAAATTTCTATTGGCAGTCGTTGGGGCGGTGGTAGAGGGGAAGGATTTGAGCTTACTGAAGCGGGATTCGAGGTGAGAAGGGAGAGGGGAGTCGGAAGAGAAGGAAGAACAATTGATTTTCGAAACTTGTTCATGAATAGAGTGATCGTTTCTGTGTTTGTTGATTTCAATTTGGCTTGCTTAGTTTTGGTGGGTGTAAGTACCCAAATCCGGATCGTCAAAATCCGTTAGAAGTTAACCAGAATTCGTTAACCGGCCCTTTTCAGGTTAACCGGAACCCGTTAAACTCCCCGTTCTCAAGCCAACTAGACGTCCCGGGACTGCCCCGTGCATCCCATCATCAAAGCGTACTCAACACAACTTATCACACGTATAAGTACAGTTTTTCCCGAAAAACACACTTTTCGGCACTTTCCGGGGGCGTTTCAGACATTTTCAGGACAGTTATTTAAAAAACGGACAAAACCGGAAATAACGGGACAAAAACCCTAACCTAGGTGAGTCATAGAGACACGTGGCAAGCATGCCAAGGCCCTCCAATCAACATCAATCAGATTTCAAGGTGAAAAGACCAAAATACCCCTGAGATTGAAGGACTGTCCGGCCGAACTGTTTTACCCAATTTTCCAGAATTGCCACCAAGTCCTCCTATTTTTCAAAATACCAAAAAACCTTCCCAAATTGAAGAAAGGTCCGGCCGGACTGTTTTACAAAATCCCCCTATATATACAAGGGCTGTCAAACATTTCAAAAAAGGAAAAATATTAATCACTCTTCACAAATGCCCACGGCATAAACCAGTTCTACCCCCTCTCGAGCCCCGTTTTGTCTCGATTTGCGTGAAAACCTCGTTTTTCGACCAAACACGATCCAATCAAACTCAAAACACCCTTTCAAATACCAAACCGTATCCCGTATACGCCTCCCGAGCCAAAGAGTCAACCCCTAGCCATAGATAACACTCTCTCTCTCTAAACACTCGTTTTGCCTCGATTTACGCGTCAAACACTATAATCGCTTCGGTAAAAAATCATTGAAATGTAGACGTAACACGTCTACTTGGGGAACCGACACGTTTCTTTACCCCAAGATCCTCTTCTCTCCCGTAAGAGAAGTAATCTCGGGTTAAAACGGCGTTCCGGCCCCGTTCTTTACGTTTATGTCATTTATAGTCCGGATCGTTTGATCCGTTGATTCGCAACTTTCAGTCCGAATCATTTGGTTCGTGATAGTCATTTACAAGTCCGGATCGTTTGATCCGTCGAGATTGTCATTTAAATTACGCACCTTTACAAGTCCGAGCCGTTTGGCTCGTCGATCACATCTTTAATGTCCGGATCGTTCCGTTGATACCGCACTTTAAATACTGCTATTTACAAGTCCGAGCCGTTTGGCTTGTGATAGTATTTACTTATCAAAGTCCGAGTCGCAAAACGATTCGTTGATCGCATCTCATTTAATGTCTTTTTTCATAAAATTGCTAACAATGTAATGCCCGGTTCAAAACCGGAGTTCGTCATTCGAGCTCCCTTTCAAAACGCGCAAAAGTGACGTTTGGCATCCAAACGATCATTTTTAAACACAAAACCCGACGTTTGATATTCAAACGCTCTTTTCTTAAAAGTCAACGTTTGACACTCAATCTAAAGATTCAAATTCGTCACTCGCACCTTTTTTCCTAAAAAACCCCAAAATCGACGTTTGTCATTCAAACGCTCGCTTTTTCCAGAAATCATAAATCAACGTTTGACATCCAAACCAAGATTAAGCTTGTCATTCAAGCCCCCTCTTTTCAAAAAATGCAACACATACACATACACACAATTTCGAGAAAGGTAGAAAGACTCGTTATACGAGGCGTTTCGGGTGATCTCAACATACTCTTCCCGAAACGTAACGTGACCTCCGAACCTAACAATCTATGGTCCTAAAAGCCATTTCCAAAGTTTGGGCTCAAAATACAAAACGACACGTTTTCAAAGCCATTTCCAAAGTTTGGGCTCAAAATACAAAATGACACGTTTTCAAAGCCATTTTCAAAGTTTGGGCTCAAAATACAAAACGACACTTTTTCCAAGCCATTCTCATCGTTTGGACTCAAAATACAAAACCGCGTGGCGACCCCTCTCCTTCCCGAAAGCAAGGTCCCAAACACCGCGAAAGACAACCGCTCGCCACAGTCCGCGCGATTCGGATAATTTCAGTGGGCTTTGGATTGAGGTAGTTGTTGGTTGGTGGTTGGCGGTGGCAATGTTGTGATTCTAGTGGTGGAAATGAGGTGGCGATGGTGGTGAGTCTGGCTTGATGTGGTGATGATAGCTGAATGTGAGTGATGATTTTTCTCTTGGCGGGGCGGTGGTCGTATGATAGTTATTATGGTTGTTGCACGGTGGTGGTGATTAAAGGGTGGAAAGGGGGTGGTTATGGAAGATAAAGAGAGGGAGGAAATGTGTTTTGAGTTGGGGATGAATGTATACATGGATGTGAAGATGAGTTGGGTTTTTTCTTGGGTAAAAAAATATTTATACTCCCTCCGTCCCGCTAATATTAGCACACT
Source organism: Adenophora triphylla var. japonica (assembly GCA_022495995.1). Lineage (NCBI taxonomy): Eukaryota > Viridiplantae > Streptophyta > Magnoliopsida > Asterales > Campanulaceae > Adenophora > Adenophora triphylla. Next base: position 8,707 of record JAFEMH010007806.1, read on the forward strand.
TTCCTTTTTGGGCGTCCCGCTAATATCCGCACACTCTCAAAAAGGAAACTTTATATTAATAAAATATTCACCCAACCCCACTCATTCTCTCTCCTACATTATTTTAATACTCACAACACCATTATAATTTATTACACCCTCCACTCATTCTCTCTCCACTCATTCTTTTACACTCACAACATTTTATTAAAATATCATATTCCTTAATTCCCGCGCAAACAGTGTTTGTGCTAATATTAGCGGGACGGAGGGAGTATGTTTTTTTAATTTATAATGTAATAAGTGTATTTTAGTAAAAATATTTTTTCACCCAGTTATTTGTTTTTTTTTAAATATTCAATTTAAATAATTAATATTATACAAATATATATTAAAAAAATATATACATAGGTAATAGTTTTTTAGTGAAATATAATAAGGTAATAGTTAATAGCTTAATTTATTATCCTTACAAAAGAAACTTAATTTATTATGATTCTTTCATATTATTAAAAAAGAAATATTTTTGCTCATAGAAAATGAAATATTTATTTATGTTTTAATATACTCCTTTTACTTATGAAATTTTCAATAAACCCATCAAACAAACAATTTCATTTAATTGTCACGTGGCCTGATGGTTTTTTAACATGTTCGTTAGATTTTTAACAATTCATCCAAAATTACACCTGATTGCAACAAAAAGACAAACTCAATAACCAACTTGTTACAAATGCAAATTCGATAACCAATTGAAACATCTCGACAAACTCAGGTAACTAAAATGCAATTTGCCCCCAAAATACGTTTACCATTTCAAATTATCCAATGATTTCCACTTTTCACCCTTGTTTTAAAATTTGGTCTATTTGATACCTAAATTTTCAAATTGTTCCACTTTGCCCTCCGACATTAACGAATGTTAGAAAAGTTAACGGAATATGTCATGTGCCGAGCACATGATGACACTATAAGATAGTGTTAAAAAAAAAAAGTTATTTTAAATGAAGCATTATAAGATTATGTTCGTACTAGTATATATTAACATTATCTTAAATAATTAACATTTTCAGAAAATATATTTTTAAATAAGAATAAAAAATAAAAAATAGTGAATATTATAAATAAATAAATGTATTTTAAATGAAACATTATAAGATTATTTTATTTAAAAAAAATATTTTACTTTTTTTCAAAAATAAATATAATTCTCTTAAAAAATACATTTTTTTAATTTATAATATTCTCTAATTTTTATTTTTTAATCCTATTTAAAAATATATATTTTGAAAATATTAATTATTTAAAATAATGTTAATATATGATACTACGAATATAACTTTTTTATCAATAAAAAATACAAAAATATATATTATTTTTTAATATAAAAAATAAAAAAATATTATTTTCAAAAAATATTAATTATTTAAGAAAATGTTAATTAATTTGGAAAAAGAAATAAATTTTTAGCACTTTATATTTAAAACTTTGCATTTAACCCCTTAAAAACTAATAATCATTACAAAATAGTCTATTTGTCATCATGTGCTGGGCACATTACTTATTCCGTTAACTTTTCTAACATTCGTTAGTGTCAGGGGAAAAAGTGGGACAATTTAGAAGTTTAGATTTCAAACAGGCCGATTTTTCAAATGAGGGTGCAAAGTGGGAATCAATGAATAATTTAGGAGGGTATATTTTTTTATATTTATTTTAAGAAGGACAATGTAGCAGCAAAACCAAAATATTTATTTATTTGAAATAAAGAAGATTTATATTAATAACAAGAGTTGATGAGAAGGCTATCCACAATATTTAGAGACTCATCCATATATAACAAAATACAATTCAAATATAAAATGTCCCATATGATGAGAATAAACGTGGTATAACTTAAAGTCTTAAATACTGCCTTAGATTGTCTTTCAAAAATTTCGCTCCAGGAAAAGGTTTTGCTTTGAGAACATTATTGACCAAGGCATTAGGGTTGAAAAGAAAATTTCAACCGGACTTCCCAAAATCGCATTCTAAACGTACTATGACTCTTAACATGGGAAGAAAACAAAGGGCTCTCGACTAGGAGAGAAAACAAAAAACTCTCAATAGGGAGAGAAATCTATATATATATATTAAAGTTGGTGAGGAGGGTTATGGTTTCGCCATATGGACAAGTTTAGACAAATTTTTTATTTTGAAGAAGCCACGTCATCACTATCCCAAAATCTATATGACTTTTGATATTCTCCTTATTAGCTAATACTATTAGTTAATAATAATAGTTATTATATAGGTTAACTATTACTATTAATAGTATTAGTTAACTATAATAGTTACTTTATAAGTTAACTATTACTATTAATTGTATTAGTTAACTATAATAGTTACTATATATGTTAACTATTACTATTAATTGTATTAGTTAACTATAATAGTTACTATATAAGTTAACTATTACTATTAATAGTATTAGTTAACTATAATAGTTACTATATATGTTAACTATTACTATTAATAGTATTAGTTAACTATAATAGTTACTATATATGTTAACTATTACTATTAACTAGTCTAACACCCGTGCGTTAAACGCACGGCCAAAAAACTTAGATAAATAACAGAAACTAAATTAAAAAGTTACTATTAGTATAAATGTTAATTTATAAAATTCTTTTTTAAATAAAATATATTCAACAAAAATATATAATGGCATTGAAACTTTTTCCATTTTATTAATTGATTTATTGTTGAAAGTAATGAAGGAGAAATAATAAATAATGAGAATATTGGTATTTTAATCATGAAGTTGGTATAATAACTATGTTTTTTAAAACTTGTGAAAAATTTAAAGTGAAAAATATTTTAAACCAGAGGGAGTATACTATATAATTATTAAATTTTAAAAAATCTTATAAGAATTAATAATAATTTTAAAAAATATAATTTTGATGATACTTATACAAGGTCATTTATTTTGAAATTATAAGATCATTCATTTTGAAATTATAAGATCATTCATTTAGAAATTATAAGGTGATACCAAATCACTAAAATAATTTCATCTTTTTTTTTTTAATTTTTTCCTTCCATTTTCTATCAACTTCTTAAGTCAAGAAAATAAACCATTAATATAAATATCATATTTATTTTCAGATCTAAAAATAAAATTTTATTTTCCTCTTAAATAAGTTTTTACCCACAAGAGAATAACCCAATAAAATACGAGTAATTCTTTTTACGATGGACTACTATAATGAACCCAGTTAATTTCTTAATGGATTGGGATGTTAACTAATAAAACTCACTCGAAAATAACCTGACATAACCCTAAACTCATCATATAAATATGAATCTTCTCCTAAATCTGAAATCTAAATTTCCATTTAATCCTCAATCTTTCTCAGTCATTTTTGAAACCCAAGACCAATATTTTACTACTAATCCATCAACTATACTCATGTTTATATGGATATAGTTTCTCAAATCATCAACATATGTATCTTCATTTAGAAATATCATCAAGAAATGGTTAAACAACGCTTGTTTCAAAGAATTTCATCATCTTTTGTTTCTTTATTCATAAATATCTATATTCATTGTTCGCAGCCTCAAATTTCATTAAATACATCTAAATTAGTAGATGATTACAAATCATTTGACTGGATAAAACTTGAATCCTTCTAAAATATGATATTTTTTTCTTACATTTGTATATACTGCATATTTTCCTTAAATAAATTCATGTATAATAATATTTTACACTAAATTATGTTTTCAAAATAATTCTATGTTTATAATATAGTGCAATGTGAAATGCATATATTTACATGAACCCATATTTTAAAATAAGATAGATTATCAAGATCTAAAATATATCTAAAGTACAAATAATTAAATACTTTTTCACATATTGTTGAAATTCATCGCCTGTAATTTTTATCAAACTATATTTTACTTTCAAAATCTCATAAATTTCTTTTAAAAATTTATATCTACATTTGGATTTTTGTATAATTAACTTCAATCACCTTTGTTTTCCCAATAAATACGATCTTATATTTTGCAGAGGTTTTAAAATTCAATATATTGTCATCAACAATAAAACTCATTGCTGCATATAAACATTCTTCATTTAACATCTCAACAAATTTTTAAGCACGCATGGACTCTCATTATTGCATGGACTTTCACTCCATATTGGAAACAATTTATTCTATTTTATACAAATAATATGAAATCAAATAAACTGTTACTTCATTTGTCCCAAAATAAATTACGAAAAAAATCTTTAAAAAAAAAGTTAGATCAAATTTAAATTTATGTTGTCATTCAATTTTTTATTTAGGACAGAGAGAATATATATTAATGGGATATACATCTCAATAGTGAAAAATACATTTCATATTGTACTCAGTTGATGTTGCAAACCAAGCAAAACAAAAGAGGCATTGTTTGTACTTTATCACGTAAAATATGGAATAGTTACTCGAAAGACTAAATGTTGATGTTATTTATAGACATGTTTGTTATGCCTTCTCAAATATATATGCTGAAAAATGTGTTCTATATATGTGGTTTCAAGTTCAAACCAGTATACCAGAAAATAGTTTCTAGACTCTTCAATAATCAGATATTCTCAAGAATATTCCAATTAAAGTCATTAAATGGCTTTAATTAGCTTGTATTAAATGCTACTCAATAATCAATTACTAATTACTATTGAATTTATTATTTGAGACTGAATGCTCAAGGCAAATTAATCTGATCAAAATTGTGTCTAGGTGAGAGTTTTGGAGGGAAAGTGCTATAGTGACTTCATCTTTTATATAGTAATAGATTGTATTAGTTAACTATAATAGTTACTATATATGCTAACTATTATTATAAATATTATTAATTTATTATATAGGTTAAGTAATACTTCCTCCGTCCCGGCCGAAGTGTCTCAAAAGGACAATTGCACGAGAATTAAGTGATGTAAAAAAGAGAAAAAAGTTAAATGTTATGAGTATGAAAAATTAAATAGGAGAGAGAATGAGTGGGAGGAATAGTTAGGAGAGAGAATGTTGTGAGTGTAAAAGTAAAGTAGGAGAGAGAATGAGTGGGTAGGAAGAATATAAAAATAATAAAAACTTTCCTTTTTAGGCTTTTTAGGAATGAGACATTTTAAATGGGACGCCCAAAAAGAAAACTTGAGACACTTCGACCGGGACGGAGGGAGTAGTATTATAGTTACAATATACGTTAACTATTACTATTAATAATATTAGTTAATCATAATAGTTAATTACTATATATATATATCAAAGTATGTCGTTAATAATGACAATGAGTATTTAGCTTAAAGACGTACTTTTCTCGGGAAGGTTAAGGGTTGAAACCCCCTACATTGTATTTAAAATGTTGTAATTTGAAAACAAATATGTCGTTAGTTTTTTCATTCACTTTGTTAACATCCATAAAAAATATTGCATACTGACATAAATTATGACATCAAAAATAAATGACATAAAGTACAAACATCAAAAATAAAATAGCAAAAATTGCTACATTGTTAGTCACAATGCAATTCCTATTAAACTTATGTGCAACAAAGTTATTAAAATTGAACACAATTTTTCTAACTTTATAAATGTTAATGTTTTGATTCATTTATAATATACTTATATTATAAAAAATAAATCATGATATTAGCAAATTAGCTTTTCGTGCGGAGCACGGGTTACCTACAAGTTAACATAAAACTCATTAATAAAATCACATACCATAGAGATAAATGGCACGGGAGCACTCGTAGTTTTCGGGACAAATTGCCGCTAAGATAACATCAGTAATGACCGAAATCACCATGATTGCGGAGAAAATGAAGCAAAATGTTGTCTTGAACACGTAGCACGATCCCACCATTATTATTGTATTCTCCATCTTTTTATTAAAAAACCACAAACTTACAAAGTAAATATAATGTAGATCATCCAAGAATTGTTTGTAATCTCAAAATTGAGATTACAAACAAATGTAAGAGATCAAATGTCGAAAAAATCAAGAAAATTGGCAGACAACGAGGAAGAAAGAGAGGGCAACGGAGAGAGAATCTGTCTTGCAGTTTTCGGGAAGTTACGGACAATTGAGTCTCAATATTAACACTTCACAATTTCCTTCACTCTATTTCTCTTCCAAGCGACGAAGCACAGATTCTGCAAATCTTTGTTGTCTGTACAAATGAATATCCAAATGTAAAGGTGTTAATGTATGCTTTGGAAATCACTTCAGCAACTAATTAATATACACACATATGTCCAACTCAAAAAATGCAGAGACACCTACAGGTGCTAAAGATGCTTCTTATAGAAAGAAGGATATAAACTAACTAATTAATGCACACACCCAAGTTTATGTATATATAATCACTTTTGGCTTCAAAAGAATTCATATGAAATTTAACTTACTTTTGCTCTCTGTGTTTGGGGCTAGGACGAGAGTATTTCAAATATCCATCCCAAGGAACCTTCTTAATACCTGCACGAACGGAGATTATGTCCCTAACCCTGTCACGTAGCACCAGATCAGAGAAGGTCAATATTTTTTCTTTTTTTTTTTTAAAAAAAAAAAGAATAAATAAATGTTAACTGCAAAAAAAAAAAATCGAGTTGCATTTCAAACAATTTTTCACCTCTCAGCAAATTCAATCGCTGTCTCTCCCGGCTTCATATTTTGAGGCTCGAGGTACCAAACATCACAAACCACTGCCCATGATGTCATGAGCTGCAACAGGTGGGTAGTGAAGGATTGCCTGCACAAGGGTTATGCAGATTGGGATTTTATATTTATTGATAAACATAATTTCATATACTATACTCTAAACTTGAGAAGAAAAGCAATTATCAGGCTAAGAAGCCTTACTTTCTGCTATTCCAGAAGGCATCAACAAATATTTTATTGTATTTGATTGCAATGGGGCAAACAGTGGCACCGAGTTCGAATGCACCCTGAAAGCACAAGAAAAAGAGCACAATTTTTACTTAACATCAACAACTTGAGGAAGCAGTTTATGAGAAAAAATCATCTATCATACTCTCTCTCCGTCACTACATGAGTGCCCATTCAAGGAAATAAAGGAGGTTTTATGCACATTTAGTTGCACATAATCACAAATACCCATATTGAACGGATTATATCATTGCAAGCGCAAATTACAACACCATAGCTTATAAGGTGACTTTAATAACTTCAAAATGTATACCCATTTTTTTTTTTAATGAAAAATGGAAGCTCATTAAGGGATGGACAGACTACATTATGAACTTCAACAATATGTCAAGAAATTTACCTTTTTGAACATCACAGAGTAATGATTATTTACACAAGTTCCTTCAGGAAATATAAGAAGAGGGTTGTTGTCAGTCCCTTCAACATGTTCCCTTAACCTGAAAACAAAGGCTCAACTTAGAACGTCTCAAAGTATTTCAAGACACAAGTCTTAGCAACAATGCACTACTGCATACTTTCTTGCTACAATTTCACGATCCTTTGCCTCCGAGCGATTGAACCAGATACATCCTACACTTTCCAGAATAGTGCTTTGCAATAGTCCTGCACATAAGGCAAACTTGATATAAGAACCACATTAGTTTGTTGCTGTAGTTTCTCATCAGACCATATAGCAGAACTGCTAAGCACAAAGCCTTTAGTACACAAAAGTACAACTTCAGTCATTATTGGTGATCCCTGCTCCCCTTCTATTTTACTCTTTTTTTTCTTCAGGTTTCTAAACTCATTTTTCTTAAATTTAGGGGAACTAAGTGAATAAGACTACAGAATCCAGGTGTGCAGGAAATTTTCTTCAAGATGTGAAAACATAAATCCTCTGAAAGTTAGAATTACTTTCTCCAGCAGTAAACAAAGTTCAACTCAAAAAGAGTGCCCCCTTCCAAAATATTGCATTTTTGGCATACGAACTTTACATATTTACCCTTTAGTGGTCTCTCACATCTATTGTGGGCCCAACCTTCTACACAAAGAAAGTTCACTTTTTTACCCTTATCCATACTTCTAATAATAGATTCTAATGTTCTAGTAGCTACCTGGAAACTCAAATTGCAAGGTTATGTAACTGAGCATTGGTGAAGTTAATTGAAGTCATCCCCAGGGCACTGTCTTTATTTGCTAATATAAAGTGCATAATTTACTGGTGGTTTCTTTAGTAAAATGGTCAGGCAACCAACCTCTCCAATCTCCATACATGCAGACAAAAACAAGCAAGCAAATGACAGCTTACTCCTTACTCCCTTTGTCCCAAATTGATAGTCCCGTTTGACTTATTGTTTTGAAAATTCAGTGATTTTGAAACCTTAATTTTGGAAAAAGGACCAACTTTCTGGGACAAACAAAAAGGGGAAATGGGACTATCATTTTGGGACAGAGGGAGTATTAGAGACTGAACCAGAAATACAGAAAGGTATAGCAGACTTACCAACCCATCCAGGGTGCTTCTGCATGATGACAGCAAATGCAGTCATCTGTTCTAAAATGATGAAATCAATCATTGACGTATGATTGGCCACAAAAACCTGTTCAAACCATCAAAAGTGAAGTCAGAGCTGCACTAGAAGACATGAAAATATATAAAATTAAGATTCTCAGAAGCATCATATTGTAACTCAGAGGCATTGTTTCCTAGCCAGAAATACCTGCTTAGGCCTCATGCTAGGTCTTGGTCCATGGTACTTCACAACCCCAGTCCATGATGCAACAAAGAAGCTACAAATTAACTCCACCAGAGCCCTCTGAACAGCAGATAAACAAAGTCAAGAATTCATTGAACACATGCATTAACTCAACCTTTCTTGAAAGATTTCGAGTTGGCCACATGAATCAATTTTAGCAACTTTGCTCTGTCGAAAGCATCATGTGTACATTCTTAGATTAATTTCCATCAGACGACAGCTGGAGTTTAAAATGCAAAATCATAAATATGTGTAAGCACGTGAAGGTACTAACACTAATTAGCCCTTAAAATCGTGCAGGTGGTGGAATAGTTTGGTTTCCAAACAGAATCGCTTGTTCCCAATAAAGAAGATACTAGAGTGGATTCTTACACACATCTATGGGTAAAATTTACCATCAAAGATCGACAAAAAAACTTGCAATCTTTTGAACCAGGATATGTATTTTCATTGTGCATGCATTAAGAGATTTCTCTCATTCAATCTTTGTTAGGCTAATTTTCACTAATCCTACAAATCCATTCATTTTGGTTAATTCTTTATAGTATGATAGCACATTCGCCTTAACATTCTCCTTTCAGCTACTCTTATTTATGAAAACATAATGTCATAGTTGCTTAACATTCTGTATTTCAGGAAATCAAACACATGCATATAACAATGAAGAGTTAAAAAGGGAAACCTCAACTATGGTGTTTAAAAGTGCCTGCTTTGAAGCCATGGTGTTTAAGAGAGCCTCCTTTAGACATAGGTACGTCTGGAGGTGATCACCATGTCTTGGCATCAAAGCCTCAGTAGAATGGAGGTTTTACAGATAAATTCAACAATCAAGTCTTAAATGCCAAAAAGAAAAAAGATTCTCATGGAGAGGATTTTGGAGCTTGGAGGCCCCTTTCAGAATAGCATTTTTAAGAAGCATGCATCTTGAGAAGTTATGCACTTTCAATAATTTAATAGGTGGCAGATCCACAAAGCACGATAGCTTCTTTTCTCCAGGCTATAGATGAATCATCAATCACTTCCCTCTATTTTGATTAGTTAAACCGGTAAACAGTTATAATGAAATGGTGTTTCATGAGCAAGAGAGACGGGAATAGATCGTCAGATTGTGCTCGTTTATAATGCGGTCAAAGAATTATATAGCATGACATTAGCTACTTTTTTTCTTTCTTCGGAGTGAACATGGTTATGCCAAAATCTATGACAGGTCACATTTTTATATGGCCTAGAGCTTCAATAAAACAAGTTTCGAAGATCACATTCAACAATCACCCATCAACTTAATCCATGCATAATACAATACATGCGTAGGTTTCCGACCACAATACCAATTATAAAAAAAATTGCACATATACTAATATATAATCCAAAATTCAATTCCAATAAAGAAGAACATTTACCTACCTGGAATATGAATAGCGGTGATAGTTTCATTCAACCCCAATTCCACATTTCTGGAGAGGATTTTTGCGTTGGCGTAGGCCGAAACAGATATGGAGCTTCCATATCCGACTCCTCTTGTGGCATTAGCGATATTCTTGGCTATACCACTTGCATCGCATCCCTTCAGAACATCCGAGTTTTCTAAATCCCACTAGAATGAAATTTTAGGATGAACGCCATCGTCGATTGAGGGGGAATCGCCGGAGTATCGGAGCATGATTGCCGTGTATTAAAATGGCGGAAATGTGGATTTTCAAAATGAGTTACAAGATTTGAGAGTTTTGTCTTACTTATTATAACCATGTGTACAAATACAATACAACCACCTTACTCAATCAGTAAAGTAATAATTTGTTAATCTAAAGTGTGTTTTCTCAATTAAGTCTATACAACTGTAATATGTAAAATAGTTATTTACTCATCTATCTTTATTACTTACTCTCATTTTAACCATAATGGTCTAACTCAATCGAACTAATATTATAACTTTATAAAAAAAAACTGATTATTTCTATACAATTCATTATAAATAATATCAATTACAATATTTAGAATTGTATAGGAATAATTAGGTTTTCATAAAATTTTGGTCAAAACTAGATTGATTTGACCAAAAAAGTCAAAGTGGAATAATCTTTCTGGAACTAGGATACGGAGGGAGTATTTCTTGCATTAGATTCAAGAGAAAATTATTTTACCAATGTTGTTTATAAATATAATGGTACTCACTGTCCCAGATACATGTTGCATTTGATCAAACTAAGTTAAACTTTGGCCAATAAAGTTATGAAAATTTTATTATCTCTCTCTCTCTCTCTCTCTCTCTCTCTCTCTCTCTCTATATATATATATATATATATATATATATATATATATATATATATATATATATTTAATATTAAAAGTTAACCTTCAAGTGTGTTCCTTAAATATATAAAAAAAAAATCATTTTGGGACATAATGGGTAATTATTTTGGTGACATTTATGGTGGTATCATCGCATCTAATTTTTAATAAATATTAATTTTCTATAAATTATTAAGGGGAGAATACCCCATAAGTTCTAAAAAAGTTTCATAATACCCCATAATTTCCTTTTCATATTGTATAATCATGTTGTATTATTCTGTAATAATACTGCATACAAGATAATGCATAATACTGCATACTCATATAATACAACATTGATGATGACAGGTGGCGCCGGCGATCGAATTTCGGCGAGTTTCGGGTGATCGGTGACCGGATTTCGGTGGCCGGAGATCGAGTTCCGGCGGGGCGGCGGTGGGCAACAGCTGCGGGCGGTGGTGGTGGTGGCAGGATGCAGTATTGAGGATGCTGTATCATAATTTTTAAATATTGCATATAGAATGCAGTATAATATAATACTGCATAAGAACTTATGGGGCATTTAAATTAATGAGAAACTTGAGGAGAATTGATTTGTCTCAAAAGGAACTTATGAGTAAAATTTCCATTATTAAGTTCATGTAAATAGGATCAATTTTATTGAATTGATGATTAGAAATACAATTTACACCAGAGTAATTGAGAGTATTTAGTTTGATCAAATGCAACATGTATTCTAGGTCAGAGGGAGAGTACCATTATTTCAATAAATAACATTGCTAAAATTATTTTCTCTTGAATCTAATGCAAGAAATACCCCCTGCGTGTCCTAGTTCCAGAAATCCCACTTTGACTTATATGGTTAATTCAATCTAGTTTTGACCAAAATCTTATGAAACCCTAATTATTCCGATACAATTCTAAAATTGTAATTAATATTATTTATAATGATGAATTAACAAAAATTTATAATTGTATAGAAATAATTAGGTTTTTAAAAAGTTAAAATATTAGTTTGATTGAGTTAGACCATTATGGTTAAAATGGGAGCAAGTAATAAAGATAGAGGAGTAAATAATTATTTTACATAATTATAGTTTTATAGACTGAATTGGGAAAACACACTTTAGATTAATAAATTATTATTTTATTGATTGAGTGAGGCAATTGAATTGATTTGAACGCATGATTATAATAAGTAAGACAAAACAGTTATCACAAATCTTATAACTCATTTTGAAAAATACACATTCCCGCCCATTTTCATACACGACAATCATGCTCCGATACTCCGGCGATTTTCCATGAACCCGGCGACGGCGTTCATCCCAAAATTTCATTCTAATGGGATTTAGAAAACTCTGATATTCCGAAGGGATGCGATGCAAGTGATATTATATAGTCAAGAATATCGCTAATGCCGCTAGAGGAGTCGGATATGGAAGCTCCATATCTGTTACGGCCTATGCTAACGCAAAAATCCTATCCAGGAATGTGGAATTGGGGCTGAATGAGACTATCACCACTAGTTATTTTCAGGTAGGTAAATGTTCTTCTAAATTGAAATTGAATTTGGTATTATATATTAGTAAAAGTGCAATTTTTTGTATAACTGGTATTGTAGTCGGAAACCTAGACCTATTGATGTACTCTATTATGCATATCTTGAAATAAATTATCATTTTTCATTAAAATAATAATTATTTTTGTAAGAAATCATTTTTATTAAATAATTTTTGTGCGCAATTTTTTCATGCAGATATGTCCCTAAACTATGGGTTTCATGCATGTGCACCCCTTAAAATCCTACAACAACAATGCTACATGTGCATTTGATTCCAAATGTGCATGCAAAAAATTCAAATAGGCGGTCCCGTCAACAATTTCGTTAATTTTTTTTACGGAAAACTAATAGAAGGGTATATCTACGGTTTGGAGTAGTTAGTTTAAAGGCAAATACCCTAATTAAGTCGTTTAGGGGCATATTTGCATGTAACCCTATATTTCAGGGGCATAAATATACAATTTCCCAATTTTAAAATTTCCAAGTAAATAAAAATTAAGACAAAGAAAAAGTAAATGAGTCCAAGAATACCCAAATTGAAGGCTCGCAATGAAATAGAAATTGTTATTGATTGATATTATTGGGTTTGATGTCATCTAACTTGGTAACAAATTAGGAGATCGAACAAAAGGCAAATCAGTAATTCCTGTGACTGACCGTAGGGGGTGACCGCGCCCAGCCAAGGGGACGATCGCGCGGAGTTACTCTCTAAAGGGCGCGATCGCGCCTTTGGGGCGATCGCGCGGTACCCCAGTATGTTTCTAATCAGCAGCAGAATTGGTACAGGATTAGAAAACCTTGCATGGTTAGGAATAGGCATTATAAATAAGCCCTATTCCCTAGCAATTTTTGTTGTTGTAATTACTATTGTGATAGCGATCAATAATTCTTGATGTTCCAAGGGTTTTCTTGTCTCCCTGTTTCTCTAGATCTAGGGTTTGCACAGTTGTGAATTCTTGTGATCAAGAAATCGTGCATTAAGAGATTATATTTGGTGATTGCAAGTTTTGATAATAATATTCTTGCCCTCTGCCCGTGTACGTAGCCAAGTTGGTGAACCACGTATATCATTGTGTTGTGTGATTGATTTATTTTCTGTCTTTTACATAAATCTGTTATAACAAACTGTTATCAGAGTCGGTCAGGTTGATAAAGGTCTAGGGTGTTCCGCTGCATCAAAAGATGGGATCAGAAATCGAATCACCAGTTGACAAGTTTAATGGGAAGAATAGTTTTTTTCTTTGGCAGATCAAGATGAAGGCCTTGTTGAGAGGCAAGGGTTTGTAGGATCCGGTAGCTGCTGCAATCAGAAATCATCAGGATTCAAAGGGCAAAGCGGTAGCAGGTTCCATAGGTGCTGTAGCGGCTGCAACGGCAGATGGTTCGGGGAAGGCAGCTGAGAAGGAAGAAGCAGATCTGATCGTGTTAGATGAGAGCCCACTCTAAAATCATCAAGTACCTAGATGATGATGTTCCGGCGGATATTGCAGATACTGATTTCGGAGGTGCTCTGTAGCTTGCGTTGGAAGACATATATCTGACACGATCATTGACACAAGTTGTATCTGAAGCAGAATCTGTATTCTCTCTGAATGATGAAAGGTACGCACATTAGGTATCATATAGATCGGTTCACATCTTTATTACTTAGAGTTGCGTAATATTGATGTTAAGGTTGAAGATAAGGATATTGCTCTTATGTGTCCTTACCACTCTCATACGAGGAATTTGTGAATTTCTGCATTAATGATAAGGATATGGTTACTTTGAAAGAGGATAAGAATAATCTAAAGACCAGAGATCTGCGACGCAAGGCGAGCGATTTATTTACAGAATTTCAGTCATCAGGTTGGTTACAGAAGGCAATAGGGGCTAAGGTAGGGGAAACAAGGGTTATTCTAAAAGGGGTCCAAGACCTGGAGATGTTTGTACTTACTGCAAGGAAAGGCATTGGAAACGTGAATGTCCCAAGTTAAATAATAGCGAGCAATCTGGGTTTACTGCAGCTATTGCAGAAGACGATGGGGAGGACTATGCCCTAGTAACCGAAGAAGACAAAGGTACGATAGATACATGAATTCTTGATTCTGAGGCTTCTTATCACATGTGTTCGCGCAGGAAATGGTTTGCAACGTACGAAAAGACGGAAGGGGGTGATATTTATATTGCTAACGTCTCTGTCTGCAAGGTAGTTGGCATGGGCACCATTAGGGTGTAAACTTTGGGTGGTCAGTTCTGTACATTTAACAAGGTTAGAGATGTTACTGAAGTGACGAAGAATTTATATCGCTTAGTCGGCTAGATAAGATGGGATACAGTTTCAATAGTGAAGGTGGAGCAGTAAATGTCTGCAGGGGCTCGAATGTAATTCTGAAAGGGGTAAAACAAGGTTCTTTATACGTCCTCCAAGGTTCTATGTTTTTGGGTTTGGGTGTCGAACATCGTACAACAAAGGGTATGGTAGATATACATCTGAAGGAAGCATGTTGCATGGCTTCGCATGGGGTGGTTGACAAACAAGTGGAGCAGGAAGTTACTCAAGGTGGAGTTGAACTGGGTAAGCACAATTAGTAAGTCAACGCACATAATTGGGAAGCGGGGAAGGAATCAAGGAAAAGGTACGTACTATTGGGGATTTCACGGATATGGTCGCTTCATTTGTTTGGGTTGGCAAGATCCAATGTCGACTGGATTTGCCCAATTGCCGGTTGGGGCAATTTTGAGTGCCTACTTCAGTGTCACATTTGGGTGTCAGGTAGACATGTTTGTTTACTTGTTGAACGGGTTTAATCAACTGTTGCAGCAAGTTTTTGGTGTTCGACGTAACACATTTGGGTGTCTAGGGAGATACAGTTTTGGTTGTCCGGAGGACAAGTTGGGTGTTTGGCATAACACATCTGAGGTGGAGGTGAGTTCTGGTTTCTGATCGGGAGGTTAGATGTCAAGGTGGAGATTTGTTGGGTTTGATGTCATCTAACTTGGGAACAAATTAGGGGATCGAACAAATAGCAAATCAGTAATTTCGGTGACTGACCGAAGGGGGCGACCGCGCCTAGCCAAGGGGCGATCGCAAGGAGTTACTGTCCAAAGGGCGCTATCGCGCACTCCCTTTAGGGCGATCGCGCGGGTACCCCGGTATGGATCTGATCAACAGCAGAACTGGTGCAGGATTAGAAAATCTTGCAGGGTTATGAATAGGCAGTATAAATAAGTCCTATTCCCTAGCAGTTTATATTGTTGTAATTCCTAGTGTGATAGAGATCAATAATTCTAGATGTTTCAAGGGTTTTCTTGTCTCTCTGTTTCTCTAGATTTAGAGTTTGCACAGTTGTGAATTCTTGTAATCAAGAATTCGTGCATTAGATTATAGATTGTATTTGGTGATTGACACTTGATAATAATATTCTTGCCCTCTGCCCGTGAACGTAGCCAAGTTGGTGAACCACGTATATCGTTGTATTGTGTGATTGATTTATTTTCTATCTTCTACATTATCTGTTATAACAGATATCAATAACCTAAGTTGAAATACCACAACAAGAATTTTTCTTGAAAACCAACGAATGTTAACAGTCATTTGATTGCGTCATTTAAAATTGTCGCTATGTAGAGGATTTTATGATCTATCGGGAACAAGTGTATAACATTTGAGATTGGTGATTTTGCGGTAAATTATGAGAGAGAGACAGGTGAAACGGCTAACAAAAACTTCAGAATATACGCGCGTGCGCGAGGGAGAGAAAATTGCGCTGAGAATGGTATTTATGGTCTCGATGCTTTTTGGGCTGGGCCTCTTAATATTTCTAGCCATTGCAATTTACTTAGGCTAGCATGAATACATAGTCAATTGTTTAAAAAATATTGTAATATTTTTACAAAACATTAAAACTTGTAATTAATAATTAATTATTAAATCCATTTATTTAAACTAAAACAATTTCTTAGATAAATAATTGCTTAAAATCTTAACTTTGTTTGTAATAGTTTTATGCATGTGCGATTAATGCACGGGTGTAGCACTAGTTTCTTCTAATTCTAAATGGACAAGGAGATAGCAAAGCAACAATTCTTACCTCTAACTTTTTCCTCAGCGTATCATGTCCTTTTAACAGCACATGCACAGGAATATAAGCAGAAAGAAATATTATCCATCCTATTGTCAAGACTAGAACCCTGCAGTTTAAACAAAAAACATTTATTGTTCATGAAAAGACACAACAAAGGCTATAACATACTGATTTATCAAGACATAGTAATCATGCTTATCATCCAAATCTCCACCTCTTGTCATGATAAATTAAAAAGTAGCAATAATAGTAGAAAAAATAAAGTACCTAAATATTATGATATCACTGAAACATTGAAGTGCAAAATAATTAAACAAACATTACTTTATAAAATTAATGGTGTTGTATGCATTACGCTATGCCTCTATTTATTTTATACGATTAGTTTTCCTTTTTCGGGTTCTAAACTCTGCTCCTGTTAAAGAGTATACTCTCTATACTGGGATCTTCCAAATGGTCATATCGGTGGTAGCAGATGGTAACTACGGCACAAAACGAGCAAGGAATTCTCAAAGGCAAAAAGTGCTCTCTGAACCAAGAATAAAAGCATCAATTAGGTATTACCTCTATAAGGTACTGCAAGAACAAAAACCTTTCAACTTTGCAACATAAGCAGACAAGAAAAAGAAATAAAATAGTTATGGAACATGTTTACGTCCTATATTATCCTTCTTACATGAGAAGTAAAGTCAAAAACTATTTAACTCTTTAAGCTAAAGCACATGGTCAAAGTTTATTTCAAATCCTTAGAATGTTTCAAATGTGAGCTTTGAGTGGAACGGAGGGAGTACCATCTAATTAACCAATATAAATCTCAAAGTGGAAAAATGTTATGCCCCTTTGCCTCCAGTCTTCCACCATGGCATGATGGGGATGGGGATGTGAATGTTTCGTCTTACAGGCCTTGATCATTTAAAGAGCTAACGTGAATGATGTACCAGTCTCATCCTCTTGGGAGATCTTATGCTGGACTCGTCAAAAAATTACTTCGACATTCAGTATGGTAAAGATGATTTACGTTTCCAAACTGTAGTTGCCTCTAAGATTTTCTAGTGTGAGAAAACAATGAAAAACTGGAGAGAGGTAAGATAAAAAAATGTTGAAAGCTAATAAGATATTTAAAAGAAGAAATAAGTGTAAGGAAAATCAAGAGAATATACATTTATAAATACTCTTCGAAAAAAAAACTGACCTTGATGGGAAAAGAATCCCATATCTAACTATAACTCCCAAACACCACAGTGGAAATAAATAAATGTTCCAGTTCCAAGGTTCTGGAGGAATTGACTTGAAACACCGAGTGAAAGAGTCCTGCTCAAGCAGAAACAAAAATTGATTGAATAAAAAAGAGGCTTGAGAATTACCATTCAAATCAACAGTTAATATTTCTTAAAGAGATCAATGTTGCGAAAGGTTCAAGACATAATGAAACCGCAAGTTAATTAGAACTCATCATAAATCTATTATTCATCATTATTACTGATTTCAGACATGACTATGCATTTCAATAGATGACATGCTATTTCAGTAACCAAGATATGAACACAACTTACAAAACTTCTGTCAACACTAACTGCAATCACTTATTTGATAGAATTCTACACTTTAGCTGTAGCATCTGCATATGCTACCACTGTCAAGCCCTAGTCCACCAAGGATTGCAGCACTAATATGGACAAATTTGGAGACAGTGAAGTGGGTTCTGCATACAAACTACTCCCTCCGTTCCATAACAAATGTTGCATTTGACTCGTTAACGTTTTTAAGGATTGTCCTTTACTTGTTTGCTCATTACTTGGTAAAACTGCACTAAGAATTTTCCTTATTTAGAAACGTGACATTTATTTTGGGACGGACCAAAAAGGAAAATGCGACATTTATTATGGCACAGGGGGATATATAGGTGTGTCAGTGCTCAAATTGCTTGGGATATAGAGTAGGCCATGGGATTAAAGGGTCTCAAGAATGATCAACTGCAGGTTGTAGGTGGTCATAGTCTTAACCTTAATCTGATTGCTAGTTCAAAAAGTTAATTTGTTGGAAACATATGGCATTCTAACATTCATCGAGGTCATCCTCAAAAGTCATAGAACGGTCAAGATAAAAACCCCTGTGAGAGTGAAAAAACAATATTTCTCCAAGAGTCTAATTTTCCCCTCACTATGGAAAAGCTAAATCAAAGTTTAGGCAGGCCCGGCTATTAACATGTGCAAGAGGTTCCTCCGCACCGGGCACCAAATTTTGGAGGGACCCCATTTTTCTAGGTCCATTAGGTATATATCTCAAAAAAAATAATAATAATAAAGCACTTATATACATATTATATTTTTTGTATTAATTTTTAAATAATAGGGGCCCAATATTCACATTTCGCACAGGGCCCCAATAATTATTGAGACGGGCCTGAGTTTAGGGTGATTGATTTTGCTTTGTAAAATAAGGGAACTAACACTTCCTCCATCCCAGTAGAAGAGTAACCACTGAATAAAAATACAAATTAAGAAATTCTCCAAGAACTTCTAAATCGCCCCTCAAAGCATTTGAATTCAAACTAGGTGAGAATATTGGAGTTCAAATTGGGTGGGATAATAAAGGTTCTATAGTCTATTTAGGTGGCAATATTGTAGCACAAAAGTTACCTTAAAACTTCAAGTGGGAAGGCCTAAAAGAAGGAATACGCATTTTCTATTTGGATAGAGAGAGCTCAATTCCATTTTGCCAAAGCTCCATGGGGATAAACTCATCCAAATGTGTTTTGCAAGCCAACCCATAATAAACATCTTTGCCAAGTATATGATCCAATAACATGTAAAGTTTATTCTAACTGAACCCAAGAGCAGAACTTAGTTAAACAGCAATCACATTTACAGTTGGATGCAATTTAATCATTCCGTAACATAAAAGCAAACCCAATAGCATATGTGAATACAATTAAAACATGCAGAAATCATATAAAAAAGGAGAATAAGAAGAAAAGGAACTAAACAAATAGAACTCAATGATACCAATGGTAAACAACTGATCATCAATTAAAACTACTCTAAAAGCCTAAGCTTTTAGATAGGAACTCAACTATGCATATCAAGCCTTAACACTCCCTCTCACCCTCACGTGGAAAGTAAATAAACATACCACAATGGTGAAATCATGCACTCCCAATAAATACTTTGGCTAACAAATGCAAGTGGGATAATTTGAACCCATAACCTTGTCAAACCATAGCTCGAGAACTCAGATACAATGTTAAGTAAGCAACTGATCTAATAGCTTAAACTTACAAATGAGTTGGTAACTTAACAACATAGTTAATCATCAAATGACATACATTTAAAAAAAAAAAACAATTTGCATTTTAATCATGCAACACTCAAAACTTAGCCTTTTCCTCGAATTACATGGGTTGGCTACATTAATCCCTTTTCGTCATTCTTTTTGGCATAAATCAAAAATCAGTCAGTGAACACTAAAAGGAAATTTGCCCCATAAGTTCCTTTTGAAACAAATCACTTCCCACTAAGTTCCTCATTGTATTAAAATGCCCCATAAGTTCTCATGTTGTATTATGTATAATACAACATTTAGTTATACAGTAGTTTAAAATCATAATACTGCATCCGCACCATCGCCCCCAGCTCCGCCGCCGTCGTCTGCTATCGCCGCATGCCGGATTCCGGTCAATTTTTGCTGGAATCCGGTCAATTTTCACCGGAATCCGGCAATTTTGGCCGAAATTCGGCCGCCGATCGCCGGAATCCGGTCGCCGGAGGTCGAAATCTGGTCGCCGGTCCATGGGCTTCGGACTCCGGTCACCGGCGGCCGCCGGAATGCAGTATTATGACCTTAATTGATGTTGTATTTTCGAAACATAATACAACATCATAATACAACAAGGGGAAAGAACTTATCGGGCATTATGAAACTTTTTTAGAACTTATCGGGCATAGTCCCACACTAAAAAGGATCAAAAGGGCACATAATATATAGAGAGGGAAAGAAAGAAAGTTTACATCAATAATGGCGCCGGCAGCCTCAGTGAGGGTGGGAGAAATGTCGAGCAAATCCCGCCTAAGAACAAATTTTTTATAGCTCCAAAGATCAATTCACATTGAAAACAAAAAACCCATCTCGATAAATTACAATCACAATTACTCCCTCCATCCCTAAATGTTAGTCCCAATTTTTTAGTTGTTGATTTGAATCAACATAACATTGAACAATAATTTAGTATAATTATAACTATCCTAATAAAAATTTAAAACTTGTTATTGATACATACTATCGATAACAAGTTTTAATTTTTATTATGATAGTTAAAGCTAACCTATATTATTACTCCAAGTGGAGAATACGCACGAAAACACAGAGAAAGAAAAGGGTGAAATAGAGGAGGGGGGGATTACTTACAAGGAAATCTTGAGGTGGGGTTGTAGTAAGGAATCAGAGTGGAGGTAATCTTCGATGTTGGGTCGATCCAAGTCCAATTCGGACCTCGATGACTTCAACTTACTCATCCCTTCTTCTTTCTTTCTTTCTTTCTTTCTTTCTTTCTTTCTTTCTTTCTCTCTCCTTGGAAGTCGAAGATTGTTGAGAGAGAGAGAGAGAGAGAGAGGGGGTTATATTTGGTGGCCTTACTGTGACCGTTTAGTTTAGTCCAGGTTTTAAGAAAGTTTGGGCTCACGCAATCCAACGTAGTTTTAGCCAACAACTAGTTCTTTATGTTACCACACCCCTCGTGTGTTTTCGCTTCTTTGTGTTTGTTTTGTTTCTTTTTTCTTTTTTTTTTTTTTTTTTTTTTTTTTTTTTGTTTGCCTTTATTAAGGCTTAAATCCACTAGTATCCAAAGCATCCACAATTGGAAATTTTTGAGAGCTTTTTATTTTTATGAAAAAGCTCTTTAGAGCTTTTTGTCATTGTGGAGCAAGTTGAAAAGTTTCTTATTAAGAAGCAACTCCTTCTACAAAGAGCTCTCTCAAGAAGCTATTTTTATTAATTTTGACCACTTTTCCATATTGATAATTAAATATTATAGAAAAATGCTAGAAAAAAAGTTTAATGTTGTTGGATTTGGGGAAACAAAAAAGTTGATAAAAAATGTCCTACCATTGTGAAAAAAGCTTGGAGGTTTTTATTATTGAGTTGTAAATGATGTGACATATTGAAATTACAAAAAAACTATGAAAAAAGCTTTTACCATTGTGGTTCTAAGTCCTGTCAGATCCATTTCCAATATAAGGATACAGAATGTTTCATATCTCACATACAGTCCAAATCTATAACAAAATTTTACGGAAAAACCCTAGCCTTAGTGTCTCAAATTTAATGAAACATCTAAATACCGAAATTGTGTCCCTCCCCTTCCATATCCTCCCATTCATTGTAGCTCAAATAAAAATACACACACCAAAAAAACAAATCTCTCCTCTCTACACCTCTGAATCCCCTCCTACATACATCTGGTTGTCTCACCTTCTCCGTCTTTGACACTTAAATCACTTGTTGAATTTGCAAGTTGTCATTAGGCTGAGGGAGGTTACTCGGCATGACACTTGTGTTATTTTTTATTTTATCTCTCTAGGTCGAGGAAGGTTGCTCGGCCATAGTCTTAAATAGTTTGTTGATACTTTGCCTCTTTATGCCGAGTAGGGTCGTTCGGCCATAGGTGTTTGACGATTTTTAATGTTTTACCTCTCTATGTCGAGTAGGGTCGTTCGGCCATATGTATTAGTCAATTTTTAACGTTTTACTTCTATATACCGAGAAAAGTCGTTCAGTCATAGGTTTTAGGTAATTTTTAATATGTTACCTTTTTATGTCGAGTAAGGTCGTTTGGTCATATGTCTTAAGTAATTTAGTGAGAGTTTATCCCTTGATGCCGAGGAGGGGCTCCTCGTCATTTGTCTTGCTAATCGTTAGTATTGATGAAAACTAAATCTTCATTAAATGAAATTGATTATATCGAACTGCAATCCTATTGAAAATAACTAGAAAAGACTAAAAAAAGAGTAATATATTAAATAAAAGACTGACTATAAACTAGTGATAATATTTTCGTAGATTATCAGAATGATACGGATGTTTCATCTCTTATCCCTCTGGGTATTCATTCTGTAGGTCCCTTCTCTGATAACTTGGGTAATGACGTAGGGGCCTTCCCAGTTTGGGGAGAGCTTGTTATGTTCTTCCTTTCTGTCAGTTGATTCAATTTTTCTAAGTACTCAATCTCCGACTTGGAATACTCTCTTGTTGACCCTTTTGTCATGATAGGCTTTGGTTATTTGCTTGTAGTTCACCATCCTCATCTGAGCAGCTAGTCTTCTTTCATCTACTAGGTTTAGGTCTAGGAGCATGTTAACCTTGTTGAATTGCTCATCATAGTTTGAATTTCTTGTCGTAGGGATAGCCATCTCAGCTGGTGCCATGGCCTCAGAACGGAAGGTTAATGCGAATGGGGTTTCCTCGGTTAGCCCCCGGGTGGTTGTGCGAACTGCCCATAAGGCTAAAGGAAATTCATCCAACCATCTACCATTACTTCCTTCAATGTTCTTAGTTAGGGTTGTTAGCACCAACTTGTTGGCTGCTTACGCTTGTCCGATGCATTGAGGTCTGATTATAGATGACTTGATGTGTCGGACTTCTAGTCTGTTCAGCTTTGTTATGAATGCCTTAGAAAACTAAAGACAGTATGATAGTGTGTGGAACTCCAAAATGGCACCAGATGAAGTCATGGACAAAGTTGATTGCGTTCTCCTCTATTATTTTTGGCTAAGGCCTTTGCTTAAATCCATTTGGAGAAGTAGTCACCTGCCACGATCGCATATTTGTAATTTCCTCGGGCGTGGGAGGGGGAGGAGGGTTCGATGATGTCGATTTCCTACATGTCGAATGGCCACGTAGGTATTGTGATAGTCTGCTCTACTACTGAGAATCTAGAAATGTCAGAGTATCTCTGACACTTGTCACACTTTCTTACATAGGCTTGCGTGTCATCTCTGAGGTTTGACCAACAGTAACTTAGTGTGATGATTTTGTCGGCTAAGGTTCTGGCCCCCGTGTGACCACCAAAAATGCCTTCGTGGACTTCTGCCAAGAGATTTTCCGTTTCCTTGGGATAGATGCACCTCATTAGGGGTTTTGTGAATGGTCTTTTGTAGAGAATTTCGTTCATCATTGTGAACCTTACTGACTTCTTCTTGATAAGTCTAGCACATGCTTTATCATCTGGGAGTTGGTTCTTTTCAACGAAGTCCATGTATTCATCTATCCAACCTCTCCTCCCCATCTAGGAGCATTACTTGCAGTCTTTCGTGGGCATGTTCTACGACGAAGACTATGAGTGGGTTAGAGTCGGGATCTGTCACGTCAATATTTGCCATTTAAGAAAGAACGTTTGCCACTTGATTATCCTCCCTTCCTATCTGACTTATTTCAAAAAATTCCAATTTTTTCGTCATGTCTAGGACTAGGTATTTATACTTGGTAAGTGTGGGGTGTTGAGTGTTATACTCCCCTTTTATCTGCTTGACTACGAGTTGGGAATCATAGAAGGCGACGACTTTAATTGCTACATAGAAGGATGCCAACTCTGTGTCAAATATCAGGGCCTCATACTCAACTTGATTGTTGAAGGCGGGAAACTTGAATATGATTATGTCTTGGATGGTGTGCTCTCCATCAGGACTTGCTAGTACAATTACATCTCCACTTCTTTCTTTGATGGATGAGTCATCCGTGTATAAGATCCAACAGTTGGATGGGAGCTCGATAGTTGGTTGTTCCCCAGCAGGTTTTTTGCGCTTACGGGAGGCGGGGTCGCGTTCACCTATAAAGGTGGTTTCAACCATAAAATTGATCAGAGGTTGTGCTAGGAGTGTCTTCCTAGGTTGGTATTTGATATCAAACTCAGTGAGATCGATAGACTAATTAAGCAGACGTCCTGAGCAATCCAACTTATGTAAGATTATCTTCAAGGGTGCATTAGTATACACAGTGATGGGATGCGCAGAAAAGTATGCTCGCAACTTTCTTGTTGCTATGACTAGGGCGTAGGCTATATTTTCTGCGTTGAAGTACCTGCTCTCCACATCTGATAGTGCCTTGCAGACATAATAGATATATTTCTGTGTGGTTCCTTCATTCTGGACTAAAATACGAATTTCAATAATTTTACGTAAATAATTTCAATAATTTTACGGGAATTTTATTAAAATACGAATTCGCTACTGTGAATAGCGAGTTTACTAAAAATAAATAATTAAATAATTAAGATTGTAATTAGTTTAAATAGAGAGGTAAACTCGCTACTTGAAGTAGCGAGTTCACTTAAATACTCGTTTTTCCCAATAGCGAGTTTAGAGAAGCTTATTTTTTGTTATAACACACACACACAAATCATACTAACTAACCCAAATTAACGACACAGAGAGAGAGAGGGATAAACTAGAACGACGAGAGCATAACTCGTGATTTGTAGTAACGACTTCAAATTCGATAATGTAAGTCTCTAATTTCATACTCCCTCCTATATCTCGAATCAATTTAGCATTATTTCAACCTAGGGTTTTCGAAATTGATTGATTTGGGAGTTTTTGAAATGGATTCAACCAATGGTTTTCGAATTGATTGATTTATGAGTTATTCTTTTTACTTAATTAGTCATTCTTGATTTATGTGGTATTGTTGATTAAATTAGTATTTGTGTTAGATTAGTTAGGTTTTTCGTTAATTAAGTTAGGTTTTTCGTTAGTTCATTTATGTTTTTCGTTAGTTCAGTTAGCATTTTTGTTAAATTAAATTTTAAATTTGATCAATTTTGTCTATTGTGTTACTGTGTTACAGATGAAAGTAAAAATATGATTCACAATAGTTGTCTTTCTTCTTTTTATACCTGAGGGTTGTCTCTTGGCTTTCTACTGATATCTTTGTGTTTTAAATTTGATTAATTTTGTGTTTTGTGTTACAGATGAATGTAGAACATCAACATGGAGAGCTTCTTGAGCTGTTTGTCGATCCAGTTCCTTTGCAACGAGATGTTTTGAGATTACAGGATAATCATCGAACTGAATACATCTGGGCCGAAAGAAACGTTGAGAAATTATCTTTTCGTCGTGGTTCGACTCTGCCGAAAGTGTTAGACGTGAGGATACATGAGAGACTAGTAGTAGCAGGATTTTACGGGGTTTACAAGTTAGGGAAAATCACGTATGATTGGGGTTTGCTTACAGCGTTGGTTGAACGATGCGTCAAAAAACCTACAGTTTTCACTTTCCTATTGGTGAGATGACCGTTAGTTTAGAGGATATGGGTATGTTGTCAGGATTACCGATAGATGGACTTCATGTTACTGGTTCTGACACCACAAGGTTGTTTTAGGGTTGTGCGACTTATGTGGGGAGTTATTAGGTGTTAGGCCACCGGAGAGTGAGATGGAAGCAGCGTTGTTGAAGTTTAAGTGGCTTCTAAGTCAGTTTCCCCATTGTGGACAGCTTCCTGAAAATGCGACACATGATTTGGTCATTAGGTATACACGTGTGTACATATTGGCAGCCCTCAGGTCGATTGTGATCGCACTAGTAATAAGGTGAAGTTAATGTATATCCCACTGCTTAGATAAATCGAGATGATACATGATTATAGTTGGGGTATTGCTGCTTTGGCCTTTCTTTATCGGAAAATGTGTACTGCGACTTTGCCCGACACCGGAATCGTAGTGGATTTCTCTATCAGTGCAGTGATAATTATATTTTCCGATTTATGTTTCGTTTTATGTATGTTTTTAAATTATATTGTATTTATTTGATTTGTTTATAATACAAACAACTTTGGGCATGGGAGAGGTTGTTGCCCACACAACCAATAATGGTTAGGGGAGATCAGGATGTGCAACCGAACTTACCCGATAGTCCATTGGGATGTTGGTAAACTACAATCACTCTGATATGTGTAAATTCTATTGTATTTATCTGATTTGTTTAATTTATATTGTATTTATCTAGATTTGTTTAAATTGTATTTTTAAATCTTTTCAGGTGGACTGGGTCCCTATCGTATTTGCATGTTAACGCATATAACTTACGTGCCTATTGGGATCAACTAACGTCTTACTGAGGATCAGATTATTTGGTAGTTATATATAGATTGAGTTGTTCCAGATTATTGCAGGCAAGGACAGACCTTATGGAGGACGAGGGCGCCTCTTATCTGTTTTGACAGGGTAGAATGACACCTACTTGATCGAGTTATGAGGCAGATTGGCATGGTACATCCGGTCCCCGATCCATGTGACACACAGGAAGATTTGCATAGTATTGATCGTCGAGGTAGAGGACATCTGGCTTGGGATTCAAAACATAGTGAGTATATATCATTATGTAATGCACGAGCTCAGAGCGTGGTGAACGGTGTGTTGGGTGAAGAGGTGATGGATTATGCCCATCCATACATGATTTGTTTTAAAAAGATCACACATTCATTAATTGTGAACCCGATCCATGTAGAGGATATAGGGTACAAATCACATGCCAGTGTATTCGAGGGTTTGGTAAGTGAATATAATTTAAAAACTTTTTAATATTAGAGTTTATTGATTGTAATAATAAGTTAGTAACATTCTTTCTCTGTTGATGTTAACGGGTGCAAAACTTACAATGGATGCATGATATTAACGAGGGAAGCATCGCCCATGATTGGAGGTGGATAAATCTAGGCTTCAAATGAGGCATCTCATTATATCTTCTCTTAAGCATATACGACAGCAACAGGGGCTTGATGCTCGATCACCCCCGTCACCAATTGATCGCGTCCAGGCTGTTCCACACAGACAACCACGACCTCAACGTCGTCGCGTGCAGAGAGTGCCACGATGCAACCTGATCAACATTTAGTGGATGAGCAAGAGGAGCACCAAGAGAGACAGCCGTAGCAGGACCAGGAAGCTCGGGTAGAGACTCAGAGATAGATGTACCTCCCGAGACTCCATTACAGACAGATGCACCTCCTGAGACTCAGACAACGATGGAGGTACAAGGTAAGTCACCTCATAGAACACAAGCCCACGATATACAGGGTGAGTGTGTTACGCAAGTTGAGGGAATATATTTCGATGATGAAAAAACATATACGCGTAGGAAAAAAATGATCCATAAATGAATATTTGAGACATTTCCTATGTGATCGGGTTGTGATCATTTAATGATATTTTGTTCTATTTACGTGTTGTTGGATGTGTTTGTTTGTCAAGAGTGTTGAAATGTGTTTGGTTGGTACATATTAAATGTGTTTGTTTGTCATAGGTTTTGATACAACTTAGTTATTGATGACGCCAAGCTTTTCAGGGTCAGGAGCGGTTCAAGGATATCTGGCTTGATATATTTAGTGGATTGATGTACCTAAATCACAACACAAATAAGCACCGTTAAGGTCAAAGTTGAATGTTACTCCAACTCAGGCCCTCGGGTGTGAGAGTAAGAATACTGAGATAATAAGGCTTTGAATACCTCGGAGTGTGTGTGTGTTTAGGGTTTTAGAGTAATAGGGCTTACTCAATATATTTGGAACTTACCTTACCCAAGGGGACAAAGGTCTTCTATTTATAGGAAATGTAGTGGTGCTTGTTGATGTAAGTAATGATATCAGCCCTATGGGGCACTTTGGTATTTGACCAGCTACACGTGTCTGCAGCTAATTGGCCCTGTCAGGGAACATTGACTAGCTGCGGGGGTAGGCCGAAAGGGACATGAGCCGTGTGGCTGGCTTGGCGCATTAAATGAAATAATAGGCGCATGACTGAGCCGCATTAAATGCGTGATGGGGGAGTCGGCAACTTTCATGTCAGAGCCAGTAAGCTAACTTGCTCAGTAAGGCTTTGACATTAACCGGGAGGCAGGTGAGATAACTGAGAGGCAGACATGAGCCCGCGGTCAACATCGTGGCCGCGGTCAAAGGTATTTGACGCGGGCACGGAAGACGCGGTCATGCCTCCTGCGGGCACCGATCCAGCGGTCAGGATCCCTGCGGTCTTCGATAGGGATAATGCGGGGAGGGACGCGGTCTTGACCTCAAGGGCCTATCCCCCCAGCGGTCTAGGAACTGCCACGTCACTGGTTCCTTGGGCCAGACCGAGCGCGGGCCCGGTCCAGTAGATCCGGGCTCATCAATGGCCCCTAGCTCCAAGTGTGATTATTTATGGTCTGAGTGAGGAGCTACTAGAAGCTCAGTTGGATTAGACCGCTGCTTTGGCGAGCACCAGTGTTGGCGTTTTTGTTGGTTGTTGCTTTGCCTCATGGGCTTATGGGAACGTTCGGGGGGCACCAGTGAGAGACACGTGGCCCCTTGCATGCTATGCCTCCCGGTTAACAAGTGGGCCCCTTGGCAGATGAAAAGACGGGGCGTGGTACGTACAGGGGGTACGTGTCAATCATCTAAGAGGGGTAATAAATGCTAACCGGCGGATTTTTCGAATTTTCAAACGTTGGAGACGGTTCAGGGTTCGAGGAACGGTTTGTGGGCTAATTAATACGGGTTAAACGGGTTAACCCGTATAGGTAGGCCTTATAAATACCAAACCCTTAAACCTCAAACCCTTTTTACCGTCTTCAAACCTTCAAAGAGTTTTAGAGAGAGAATTTTTGCTGCGAATTCCGTGTTTGTGTTCTTCGAATCCAACCCTCCAGCTTTTCTTTCGTAAGTAATTGTTGGGGTGTTTCTTCTTCATCTCTTTCTGTTTTCCTTTTCTGGGTTTTGAACAATGACCACTCGTGAATTTGGACCCCGCCGTCCCATAGAGTTAGGAGATAGAACCACCCCTGATACCTTCGCCGTTTGTAAACGGACGGGGGGAATTTTCAGGAAGGTAGGTCTGGGGTGGCTAAGGCTGTCCCTTAGGTGTTTTTTGTATTTTTGTGAGAAATCAGATTGGGGGCCGTTCGTACCAGTAGGCTAAGAAATTTTGTGATGGGGGTTTTGTGCAGGTTTCCCCGCGAGAGAGATCAGGCTTTGAACGCCGTTGAACTTGTGAGGAGAGCGATTCGTGTCCCCGACCAAATAATTGACTGGGAGAAGTGTGAACTAATGGATCTTGATCAAACCAATGATGTGCGGGCACCGAGCACCGGGGACCTGAGTGACCCTTTAGATGTTCTACCCCTGAGTACCATATTTCCCAATGTTGTGCCCGGGGCCCCTAATGCTAACCCAATTGAACTGAGTAGCAGTGAGGAGCTGGAGCCTCTGAACTTTGAGGTGACCGAAGGCGGGGGAAATGAGACTGAAGTAACTTCTGCCCGCGGTAATGCCACCGGTCTCTTTGGCTCGACGAGCTCGGAGACCGAGGAGGATGACCGCGAGGTTGAGGATAGGAGGGCCGCGGGGACCTCTAAGAAGGCTGCTGGGACCACGGAGATTGTGGATGCCTTTGAGGACTCTGACTCCGAGGAGGAGATAGTTGTGGCCCCTGCCCGGAATAAAGGCAAGAGGCCAGCTGCTGGGATGAATCCTGGCCGTGGCCGGGGTAAGAAAGCCAAAGAGGTGGCTACCATTAATTGGGAGGAGGACATTTATGAGATTTACAATGTGGACCGCAATGCCTTTCGTGTCCGCACCCTTGGGCATGTTCAATTGAAGGATAAGGAAAAGCTGCGGCCAGAAACAATAGCAGATGTCCGCGAGGACAACAGAGCCTGCGTTTTCTATGGGGCCCAGTTTGAGAATGGCTTGAGGCTGCCTCTGGACCCTTTCTTTTATTTTTTCCTTGAGTTCAACCGCTGTCTCCCAATGCACCTGACCCCCAATGCCATCAGGACCCTTGTCTCCTTTATAACGGTTTGCAGATTCCTGGGTCATGAACCTACCCTGGCCGGGCTTTACGCTTATTATCAGAACTAGATCAGCCGTGGCATCCTGAGCTTGAAGGCTAGGAACTATTCTACCCGGACCTTCTCTCCCCCATCGAACAAATTTGACCAATGGAACCAGAGGGATATCTTGGTCATCGAGTCTAGGTTTGGCTGGCCCTTCTCCAAACCCTCAAGTCCAGTCTCGATGAAGGTGGCCGCTACTAGTTATCCAGACCCCACCTCTGCCGAGGGTATGCGCTGTGCCATAGAGAAACATCTGGCCACCTATCTAGACAGCGGGGAGGAGCCCGTATATGACGTGGGCGCCATCGTTGAATCCGATCCCCTATTAATCTACTCGGGGGTGGCTCCTCGCAGGGAGGGCGCCCCACATGCCCCCAGAGTAGAAATAGAGCCCATGCCCCATGACCCTGATTGGAGGGTGCACGAGTATTACCAATTTGAGGCTGATTGTAAGACCTGCATGCTGAGCGCTGAGTGCGAGCCTCCAGAACTAATTGGTCTCTGACTCTTTATAAATCTGTTGCAAATTTATCTTGCTTTTGATTTTTTCGAACTGCATTCTAACCATTTTTCTTTTCCTCCAGAGTAGATCCAGAAGAGTATAACTTCTGATGGCCCCTCCAACTGCCGCTCAGATGAAGGCCAAGAACATGAAGGCCAATAGGGAAGCTGCCTTGAGGAGGCAAACTGAGATGGGAGGATTCCCGGGCAAGGATAAAACTGTGCCCATAGTAAGCAGGAAGAGCGGGGAGCCTCTGACCAGCTCCAAAGCTATCCCCACAACCGGGGAGCTGCCTCCACCCCCAAGGGGTCCTCCCCCTACCCATGCTGTCCGATCATCCTCTCCTGGTCACACTATTCCTTCCGGGCATAATATAGAGCCCCGGAAGAGGACTAAGAAAGAATCGGATCTTGCGCACAGGGAGAGGGCCTCCAAGTCCCAGAAAGTGGGGGACACTTAAGTTCGGGGCTCTACTGTCCCTGCCTCCGTTTCCACCACTGCTCCCTCCACCGCGGGGACCATCTGCTCCACTGCCTATCCCATAGCTTCCTTGGCCACCCGCGAGGAGACATGGGCACTGAGGAAGAAGGTGGGTGAAGTGCCCGCCATCACAGGAGTGGACTTATATGCCCGATCATCCTACAATTCTGCTGTGGGGATCGGGCTTATCAACAGGCTCTATGCCCCGGACTTCTATCAGAATGTGGCTGAGAAGGAGAACCCGTCAGCCTTGATGGGAGATATTGGGCTTGCCCTCACCGAGGTAGGGACCTTTCAGCCTGTCTCTTTACTTAGCTTCTTGCATCACCATATTTCTGACTATCTTCCTCGCAGGTGGGCAACAAAGCTATGCGGCTTCGGGAATGCTGCGACAGCTTGACCGCTGAGTTGGATAACAACACAAAAGACTTGGCGGGCAAGCTCCGCGAGCTGGAGCAGGCTCAGGAGAAGGTGGGAACCTTGAACTCCCTCCTCGATGCCAAGGAGAAAACCCTCTCCACCAAGGAGGCTGACCTGAAGGATTTTCAGGAGAGGTTGACGGAGGTGGAGGAGAGCTTGAAAAAAGCTAAGGGGGAGAGGGATGAGCTCCGGGAAAAGAGGGCAGAGTGGGAGCCCAGGAATGCCGAGCTGTGCCAAAGGCTGGAGGCATCCAAGACCACCATCTCCACCCTGGAGGCCAAAGTTGATGAACTGTCCGATCAGCTGCTCCCCCTTAAGCAATTTCAGTTGGAGAAGGATGCCATACTGCTCGCCGCTAGGAAGGAGGCAGTGGAGGAGTATAAAAACTCCGAAGATTTCAAGAGCTGGCTTAACTCTGAGAATCTGGCTCAGTATGAGGCAGGGGTTCGGACACAGATTCAGAACTTTGCGGCCACAGGCATGTTCTCTGTTCTGCAGTTGGCCGTGATCGGATCACTGGTTGCTACTGACACGGAATGCCTGCCCGGGCATGCATTAGTTCCTCTGTCCGAGGACGAGGTCAAGGGTTTAAAGCTCTCCGCTGCGGCCTCCTTGTCTCCTGTGGCAGAAGTAACTGCCCTTGGCCTGATCGCCGAGCTGGATGAGCTGAGATTTGGGGATAACCCAATACCCCTTAGGGATGCCATAGCTTGCGTTCTTCCAAACGGGCCTGCTATAGGTGATCTGTTCCCCCAGCGGGCAGCCCCCACTCCGGTCTCTGCTGAGCCTTCATCTGATCCTATCACAGACCTGCTGGTGAATAGTCTTCCTTCTCCAACCCCGGCCTCAGAAGCGGGCACAGGGAGTGCGGCCAACGAGGACCCCAAGGACCAAACTCCTTTAGTTTAGGTTTTTTGTTTCCTTTGTTGTAATTGTTAGTGTAATATGCAGGTGATATCGCAGATGATTTCCCAAAAGTCCAGGTGATATCACAGATGATTTCCTGGACTGAAAATTATATAGTTGTATATTTCTTGTTTGTTATTTAATGGACTAACGTGCTAATATAGTCTGTATAGTCTATGGTTTATGGTTATATTTCAGGGTGCAATAGCATCAAAGAAGGAGCTAGACACGTGTGGAAATTGGAAGAAAAGAATTAATACATTTTATGTATTAATTCGTAACTTTGGCAAACAACAACAACACGTATGGAGACTTTGTCAAAGGTTGTTGCTGAGTTATAGAAGAAGTACAAGGATGATAAAGCAAGGGAGTACAAGGCGTGGAAGCATGGCTTGAGGATTCAACAACTCGGTTGCTACAAAATAGGAAGTGGGAGCTAGAATTGTGGAAACAAATTCACCCACTCTCCCTATACTTCCTCCACGTGCAAGACCAGCCCCAAGGCTGTTATTGAAGTAGCCTTCAAGTAATTGAAGACTATAAATAAGCTTGGAAGGTTTATTTGAAGACATGCCAATTATTTCATCACATTCACACCTTCGAAAAGCTTAGAGATAGAGTTCTTTGTTTGGTTCTTTTTAATCCTTTCTCCCTTGTAATTTCGCACTTGATTACTTTGGTATCAAGGTGTGTGAAGGCTAGGATAGGATTCCGTTCTTTATCTCTTGTTCCATAGAGCTCAAAATAGATATAGCTATAGGGAACTTTCGGCTTTGTAAATTCATTCATAGTGATTATAAAGTCTTGCCTAAGAGGCACTCTCAAGTTATATTTATATAACTTGAGAAAAACAATTTTGGTGTTTTATTCCGCTGCAAACTCTTTTACAAAATTGTTTTATTTTCGAAGTGTGTGTGTGTGCCATCCCAAGTGCTATCGTTGGTGCTGTTATCACCTTGGATATCACTTGTGATTCAAGCCGTGACAATTTCAATTGGTATCAGAGCCTCTCACTTGACGATACTAAGTGTTTGGTCCTTTTTGTCATGGCTTTTGATCCTGCAAATCCAAATCAAAAACGTCTTCCTGTTTTAGATGGTTCGAATTATGCATATTGGAAAATTCGCCTTCGCTCGCATATCAAATCAATTGATCTTCGAGCATGGCGATCTATAGTTCATGGGTACTCTCTTCCACTATTACCTCCTGATGAGGATGGTGATGTTCAAAGTTAAACCCGAAGGTGAGTGGACTAATGAAGAGATCACCCTAGCTAACTATAATGAGAAAGCTCTTAATGCTATCTTTGAGTGAGTTGACATGCATATTTTTAAACTTATTCAAAATAGTTCCACAAATGCCTCAAGAAGCTTGGAATATTTTACAAAGGTTTTGTGAAGGAGATTCTAGTGTGCGTGAAAACAAACTTAGAGGTCTTACTGGCAAATTTGAAAGGTTGAGAATGGGTGAAAGTGATACTATTTCCTCTTATTTTGAAAAACTATTTGACATTGCTAATGAGTGTCAACTTTTAGGTGAACCTTTTACAAACAAACAATTGGTTTCAAAGGCTATTAGAACTCTCCCTGAGCGTTTTAATATAAAAGTTTCATCTATAGAAGAGGCTCACAATCTTTCTACAATGGATATCAATTCCTTAATGAGCATTTTAAAAAATTTTGAGTCAAACCTTGCCGAGCAAAGTGAAGCTTTCAAAGGCAAGAGTGTTGCTTTAAAAGTTCATTCCTCTAGTGGTTCAACTAATGAGGATGACGAAATTTTTGAGGAATTAGGTGAAGATGCCAGTGTTGCCTTACTTGCTAGGAAATATAACTCAATGGTGAGAAAGTTTAACAAAGAAAATGTGCAGGTGAAGGCTAAAGAGCAACAAACCAAGGTGTACAATTCAATGCCCAAGAGGACATTTCCATCTACTCATAAAAGTGGTCCCATAAGGAGAGCATCATCAGATCAATCCAGATCTGATCCAAAGTACCTTGAATCTATCAAATGTCATGCGTGCTCTGGATGGGGTCATTACTCAAATGAGTGTGCTAACACCCTAAGGAAGATGGGTAAGAACCTATGGGTCTCTCTCAGTGACAATGAGGATGAGGAGACCAATCAATCTGAAGATTCAGATCAAAACAGCAATGATGGTCACAAATTGTGACTCGGAGTATGTCAGTGATACCCCAGGTGATATCCAAAGTGGGATAGCACCTGAGATATCATCCAACAGGTATACAGATTTAAATTTGATAAATGCTGTTTGTTTTGTGGGATCTGTTAACATGGATGCAGGTAGTTCACAAGAGGAGAAGGAGTTCAGCAAGGATGAACTCATTTGTGGTCTTAAGAACCTTTGCAAAGAATTGGTGGATGAATGGAAGAAAGAGAACAAGAAGGTGATCTCACTATCCAAAGAGGTTCAAGATCTAACTGATGGCTTGACTAGATTGGAAGTTCAACTTACAAAGAAGGATGTGGAGCTGGACAAAGTCAAGAGCAAGCTTACTCTTGCCGAGACAACATTCAAGAAACTCAACACGAGTTTTACCAAGTTAGATGCAATTCTTGGGTTGTCCAAACCACTCAAGGCAGGTATGGGTTTTCAAGAGTCTTTGAATGCTATCACATCTACTTTGACTAATAAGGAAGATAAGGTAGTTTTTGTTAAAGAAAATGACAATTTAGAACTAATATCTTCTGATAAGTCTTCTGACAAGATAAAAATATGTAACTACTGTTACTCTACTGGACATTTGAAAATTGATTGTAAAACTCTTCTAAAGAAACAGTCCAGTTCCTGTGTGATACCTGAAGTGTTGCCTAGCACGTCAGATATCACCTACGCCGAAGAAGAATTATCAAAGTAGGAAAGTATGGAAACCTAAGTCTAACCTGATTTGTGATGCTGTATACACTGCTTTAAAAACTAATGTTGAAGGTTCATGGTATTTTGATAGTGGTTGTTCTCGTCATATGACTGGAACAAAAATATTTTTAAAGGAATATGAACCTATTCAAGGTGGTAGTGTAACATATGGTGGTGGTGGCAAAAGTAATATTGTAGGAAAAGGTGTTTTAAGTATACCTGGATTTCCTGCTCTGAAAAATGTTTTACATGTTGATGGACTTGTCACTAATTTAATTAGTATTAGCCAACTTTGTGATGACAACCTTGAAGTGAAATTTAACAAAGACACTTGTAAAGTTTTTTATTGTACCAATAACTGTGTTATGTCTGGTACTAGGTCAAGTAATAACTGTTATCTTGTTGAAGATAAACAAGTATGTCATTCTGTGAGGGTTGATGATGCGGTTTTGTGGCATCAAAAGTTGGGTCATGTCCATTTTCGTAACATTGTGAAACTCATTAATGCTGAAGCTATAAGAGGTATACCTAGTCTGGACATAAGTACGAAAATCATATGTGAAGATTGTCTAAAGGGTAAACAAACACGTGCTACCCATAGTGCTACCCAACATAATGAGGAGTATTCTGGGACAACGCACTGTTTTCAATTAATGCATATGGATTTAATGGGTCCAGTTGAGGTAGACAGTTTAGGAGGTAAGAAATATACGTTTGTAATAGTTGATGATTTTTCTAGATTTACTTGGGTATATTTTTAAAAGAAAAATCAGAAACTTTTGAAAAGTTTAAAGTCTTACATGCTAAAATCAAAAACATGTTTTCTGCTCTTATCATGCGAATAAGGTCTGATCATGGAACGGAGTTTGATAATTCATTGTTCTTTACTTTTTGTAAATTAAAAGGAATTAAACATGAGTTTTCTGCTCCTAAAACACCTCAACAAAATGGGGTGGGCCGAAAGGAAAAATAGGACCTTACTTGAGATGGCACGTGTGATGTTGTTTTCAAAAAGAATTTCAAAGAGATTTTGGGCCGAGGCCTTAAACACAAACAAGTGCCACACGGCCAATAGGGTTTTTCTAAGACCTGGTACTAGAATGACTCCTTATGAAATTTTGAATGGTAGGATACCAAAGGTTCATTATTTTCATACATTTGGGTGTGTGTGTTATGTTCTAAATGATCGGGATTACTTAGCTAAATTTGACTCTAAAAGTGATAAGGCTATATTTCTTGTGTATGCTCAGACGGTCGAGCATATAGGGTCTATAACCTTAGGTTAAAAACCATTCAGAATCAATTAACGTTGTTTTTGATGATTTAGCAAGTGTTACAGTGAGGGAGTACAGAATCACCATTATTGGCCGGGAAGAACTGGAGGATCAAAATCGTGTAAAAGATACCCTGTGTGCCGGCCAAGTGTTGCCACCGATGGGATAGCATCTCCTGTATCACCCAAGACCAATCCAAGAATCGAAAAGGATGAAAGCCGAGATGATGATCATGCTGCATGAAGACTTGAGAAGGGATCCACCACCTAGGATCGAAGAGACCATCCTTCCTCTCAAATTATTGGAGAAGCTAGTGAGGGGGTACAAACAAGGAACAAATGACATTTTAGTGAACGTGAAATGGCAAGGTATGTGTGTATGTCCACCACATACCACAAGGTAAAATATTCCTGTTTTGTCTCTTCTTTAGAACCCAAAAATATTTCGAGCTTTAAAAGATAATTTTTGGATACAAGCCACGCAAGAGGAACTTGACCAATTTGCTCGTAATGAAGTTTGGTGTTTAGTACCACGTCCTAGTAATACAAATGTTATTGGTACTAAATGGATTTTCAAAAACAAATCAGATGAGCAAGGAAATATTGTTAGGAACAAAGCTCGTCTCGTAGCACAAGGTTACACCCAAATTGTAGATGTTGACTTTGATGAGACCTTTGCTCCCGTTGCTAGAATAGAATCCATAAGACTCCTCTTGGCTATAGCTTGTTTTCTAAAAATTACTTTGTTTCAAATGGATGTTAAAGCCGCCTTTTTAAATGGTTATTTAAAAGAAGAAGTTTTTGTTGAACAACCAAAAGGATTTGAAGATCCTAATCTACCAAACCATGTATATAGACTTGATAAAGCTTTATATGGCTTGAAATAAGCTCCACGTGCATGGTATGGTCGCTTAACCTCTTTCTTACTTGAATATGGATTCACAAGAGGTGAAGTAGATAGGACCTTATTTATCCTAAGGCATGGCAAAGAAATAGTCATTGTTCAAATCTATGTTGATGACATAGTCTATGGCTCTACTTCTCAAACGTGTTTAAAAGATTTTGTAGAGGCTATGACATCAACATTTGAAATGAGCATGATTGGAGAGTTAACATTCTTTCTAGGCTTGCAGGTGAAACAATCAAATGAAGGAATATTCATTTCACAAAGCAAGTATGCAAAGAGCCTAGTAAAACGGTTTGGGTTGGAAGGAGCAAAAAGTTCAAAAATCCCCATGTGTTCTTCTCTCAAACTTGGTAGAGATCAAGTAGGTGAGGATGTTGATCCTACTCTTTATCGTTCAATGATAGGTAGCCTTCTCTATCTCACTTCTAGTCGTCCTGATATCATGTTCAGCGTGTGTGTTTGTGCACGTTATCAAGCCAATCCTAAAGTCTCTCACCTTAATTCGTCAAAAGATAATTAAATATGTTTCAGAAAAAGTGAATTAGGGATTTGGTTTAGTAAGGATACTAATACCAATTTGGTTGGCTTTAGTGACTCGGATTGGGCGGGGATATGGATGATAGGAAGAGTACTAGTGGGGGTGTTTTTACTTGGGCAACAATTTAGTTTCATGGTATAGTCGTAAACAAAATTGTGTTTCTCTCTCCACACCGAGTCCGAGTATGTGGTACCGGTAGTTGTTGTTCACAACTTATTTGGCTAAAACATATGTTAGATGACTATGGCCTAGAGAGTAATTCTTTGACTATGTACCGTGATAACCCGAGTGCTATCAACATTTCAAAAACCCAGCTCAACATTCCCGTACCAAACACATTGACATACGTCATCATTTTCTTAGAGATATGGTAGATAAAGGCCTAATTAATATTGATCATATTGATACTAAGTATCAACTGGCCGACATCTTTACCAAGGCCTTAGACCACGAGAGATTTTCTAGTTTGAAAAGATCTCTTGGTCTTTGTAATCTCGAAGTTCAGCCTGCTCGTGCTACCCTGTGATGTTATCACTTAGTGGTAACACTTGTATATTAGTGTATTTTTTTCTTTGGTTATTTACTTAAAAAAAAAAAATACTTTATTATTTGTTTATTCTAGCTAGCTTAGTTCTAACAGTGGCACATGCTGACCTTTTTGTTATGGTAGGTTATTATTTAGGTTAGCACGTCTCGATATCATTCCTCTTCATATGCTTAAAGTGACAAAGTCACTAATCTTTTCTTTTGATAAATAAAAGGCAAAGGCATTTTTTCATACTTTTCTCTCGAGCTCGGGCACGGTGTTCGCTGCAACGATGTACTCTTGCCAATGAGAAGGTATGAGGTGATTTATGCTAAGTATTAGGGACATGGAGTTCGCTACTACAGTGTACCCTACTTGAAAGGCATAGATCACTTGGTCTCTACACTTGAAATATAACTTGAAGCACGGAGCTCGTTACTACGTTGCTTTCTTGTTTAAAAAGTGTATTGAGACGTGTTTAACAAGCAATGTACTTAAAAAATTATATATAGGCATATAATGCCTAAAGTGCATGAAAAATGCTCAGCTTGTTATGCCTCAAGTGTTTGAAACTGAAAAAATATTTATCAAGGGGTTTTATATCATATGTGTTATCCTACGTGTTGCCATCATTGCCTTAACACATTAGTGTGTGCTATATTAGTTTTTTATTTTCGAAATATTGTTGATTAATTTCTCAAAATCTGAAAGTCTTTTTAATTAAAGAGTTTACGATTTTGAAAACGTCTTCAACAAGTTTCCTTTATTTTTTTTGGTAAACTTAATTAAGTAACTAACCCATATTTATTTTTTTTGCTTATAATATTTTGGGCTGAGTTACAAATTATTTAGTTTACTTATTTTTTTTATTATTGTTTTACGTTTATACTTAAAAAAAAAAAAATATTTTCTTTATTTTTTAAATTTTGCAATCGTGTTTATTATCCTTAAGTTGGTTAGGGTTTTAAAAACTTTGTGTGGTGAGGGTTTATTGTTAATGAGTGGATAGGGTTAAAGGTGAGGGTTTTTAGGAGTTTAGATGGGATAGGGTTGTCTAATCAATTTAATTTTATGTTCCCTCACCGTCTCTCTCTCTTAATTTCCTAAACTTTCTCTAACTCTCCTATTATCTCTCTCTAACCGTTACTCCCTCTACCTCTTTAAACCTCCATTCCAGCGTCTTCTTTCCTTCTCAACCTAGGTCAAAAAATTCGTTCCAAAATTCCATCATATCTCCATGGCATCTCCATCCAAAGCTAGTACCGAACCTTCCCACACGGACCAAATGGACATCTCACCTAGCATTGCTCCTTCCGTGGCATCTCGCGTGGCCATGGAAACTTTCCCAATGATCACTCCAAGCTCTTCTCCACCAACAATGGCAATTGTTCCTACCTCTGGCCCCAATACCTCGTTTGTTCAAGGCATTCCTAAAGTGACTCTCATCCCTGCCGAGCCAAAAAGGAAGAGGAAAGCCCCAACTGCCAAGCTGTCTCCCCAAATTGCAAAAAGGAGGTCTTCCAACCGCATTAGATCAATCAGGTCCAAGGCAACTTCAAATACCACCTCTGATCCGGTTGAAGTCTCAGAAAGCTCTATTGATGTGTCCTCACCCCATGTGAGTGACGAGAACTTTGAAGCAAACAAGGAAAAGGAGCCTTATGTGGACTCATTTGATGCTTGGGTAGATGGTGATGAAGAGGAGACCCTCTCGCATTATCGTAAAAGAAGGCCAAGGGCAACTGTGAGTGCTACCGTAAGTGCTAGCAAGAAGAGGATATCATCTCGAGGTAACACTTGCCCCCTCTTCTCGTTCCTAAACATTCCTCTAGTGATAATTCCGGTGATGAGGTTACTCAAACCGAAGAGGATAAAGCTTTTCCAAAACCTTTTCTTACTTTGGAGTATTATAAAAAGGAAAATATGGAACTTTGGTTGAATAGTCTAAGTAAGAGAATTTTAAAAGAGAAGCACATTGATGAGGGTCGGTTGGAAAAGGAAGGAGTGGTTCGCTTTTTAAAGGACAGGAATTTTATTAATGCTAATAATCATGCATCGCTTTTGTTGAGAGTGTTATTCGCAATTTCTTTGCCAATTTGCATGCTCATTTGGATGATGAAGGGTCTCGCTAAATATGGAAAAGTGTTTGTTAGGGGAAGAGTCTATTCTTTTACTCCCGCCCCGATTAACAAAGTTTTAGGCCTCCCTAATGTAGATGATGAGAGCATTAGGGTCAATAGAGATGAAATGATAAAATTGCTCACTCACAACAAACTCAAGCCTTGGCCTTTGAAAGAGAAACTTCATGCTTCTAGATTATCTTCTCTCTATTCTCGTACTACACAAACCGTGCATCTTCAATTGGCTTCCTACAACTAATGAACCTATTGTGACTTTGGAGCATGCGAATGTGTTGTATAGATTGGGTAAAAATTTAAGGATTACTTTTGGAAGATTAGTGTTTAAACACTTAGCTTCATGGGGTAGAAAAAAGGAAGTGAACATTAGCTTTTTCCCCTATCCTTCTCTAATCTTCAAAGTTTTGGTATTTCAATCCTTGCCCATTGAAGCCTCCGATGTTTTTACCACCGAACCCGAGTACTATACCGTTGATCAACAACTGAAAAAGGGTAAAAGGTATACTAAAGATCTTCCTTGGAACAAATCTCGATGAATCAACCCCTCGCTCCTCCTGCTATCTCACGTGATACCCCAAGTGCTTTCAGTGTTGCCCTCATACTTTTGCAGAACCGATGCCGCAAGTATTCGAACAACATGATAAATCTTTTAGGCAACTCGACCATCAATCCCAAAGGCTACAGCTTCTCAAATTCCCGCACGAACAAATAAGTGCAATAGGAGAACTTGCCGAGGGATGGGCTAAGCTTAAGCAGTAATGTATGCTTTTATTGATGAAATTTCTTCCCAAACAGGGGGAGGATCTCGTCGCCGGGAACTTCCGGAGCCGGTGCTATCTGCAGTGCTACCACCAGCCGGCCCAAGTGATGGTGGAAGTGATAGGGAAGGAGATTAGGAGGGAGAAGATGAGTTTGAAGAAGAAGAAAGCCGAACTCCGAAGGTTGACAAACTCGAAGGTTGATGTTGCCACTATCATATGGGTGACCTGTTTTTGTGGAGGTCCTACAAACAATGTTTTTATTTTGGTGATGGTGGTGGTCCTCTAAACAATTTACTTTTATTTTGTTTATTTTTGCTAAAACACTTTAGTTGGTTTGTTAATAACTTAATCTGCTAGGTTGTTTTTGCTAGTTTTTGGATGATATTTGCTACAATGGTTATGGTTTTTAATGGTTACTTAGTTTATTTCGAAAACTTTTTAAAGTTTGAAATAAATTAGTTTATTATGATAAATCATTGTTTAGGATTAGCTCCTTGATTAAGGGGGAGTTAATTTTTTGTGGAGATATTATTCTATGTTCTATGCTCTGTACATTTGTATATAGACTAATCCTACAGACAAAGAACACATTGAGTTTGGAAAGAAATATCCAACTAAGGGGGAGATTGTTAGTGTAATATGCAGGTGATATCGCAGATGATTTCCCAAAAGTCCAGGTGATATCACAGATGATTTCCTGGACTGAAAATTATATAGTTGTATATTTCTTGTTTGTTATTTAATGGACTAACGTGCTAATATGGTCTGTATAGTCTATGGTTTATGGTTATATTTCAGGGTGCAATAGCATCAAAGAAGGAGCTAGACACGTGTGGAAATTGGAAGAAAAGAATTAATACATTTTATGTATTAATTCGTAACTTTGGCAAACAACAACAACACGTATGGAGACTTTGTCAAAGGTTGTTGCTGAGTTATAGAAGAAGTACAAGGATGATAAAGCAAGGGAGTACAAGGCGTGGAAGCATGGCTTGAGGATTCAACAACTCGGTTGCTACAAAATAGGAAGTGGGAGCTAGAATTGTGGAAACAAATTCACCCACTCTCCCTATACTTCCTCCACGTGCAAGACCAGCCCCAAGGCTGTTATTGAAGTAGCCTTCAAGTAATTGAAGACTATAAATAAGCTTGGAAGGTTTATTTGAAGACATGCCAATTATTTCATCACATTCACACCTTCGAAAAGCTTAGAGATAGAGTTCTTTGTTTGGTTCTTTTTAATCCTTTCTCCCTTGTAATTTCGCACTTGATTACTTTGGTATCAAGGTGTGTGAAGGCTAGGATAGGATTCCGTTCTTTATCTCTTGTTCCATAGAGCTCAAAATAGATATAGCTATAGGGAACTTTCGGCTTTGTAAATTCATTCATAGTGATTATAAAGTCTTGCCTAAGAGGCACTCTTAAGTTATATTTATATAACTTGAGAAAAACAATTTTGGTGTTTTATTCCGCTGCAAACTCTTTTACAAAATTGTTTTATTTTCGAAGTGTGTGTGTGTGCCATCCCAAGTGCTATCGTTGGTGCTGTTATCACCTTGGATATCACTTGTGATTCAAGCCGTGACAATTTCAGTAATAGATGGTAGGATCTTGTAATTATTTTCTCATTATTAATAGAAGCATTTTTTCGTAACTATTCTCTTAATTGCTTGTCTTGTAGGCTGTTTTGAGTGTTCGCAATTTTTGAGTACCTTGATACTTGCATTCTTGCTCTTTCTCCAGTGTTTTTGACTTGCAATTAAACTTTATACTCTCCTTCTGCGGTCAAAAGCTTAGTAGGCCCTTTGCCCGCATTTTTTGAGTTTTCCTAACTCTTTATTCAAAATCACATGGATTTTTCGTGAGAGTCAGCCCTATTTTTCTGTGACCGCGTTTGTTTAGCCTTGTGGCAAATTTAGGGGTCTTGACCCCAGTTTGTCTTTTTGGCTTTGTTAAACTTTTTTGATCACTCTCATCCATTTACACTTATTCCCAGCCTTGCGAGCTGTGGTGTAAGTCAAAAGAAGCCAAGGCAAGCTACTTTCATAGGGCATGTAGAATGTGGCCGTGAGGCTATTGTCTACGCAACAGAAGGTAGGAGCATATTTAGCATAGAGACCCTTTAACCCC
Source organism: Adenophora triphylla var. japonica (assembly GCA_022495995.1). NCBI lineage: Eukaryota > Viridiplantae > Streptophyta > Magnoliopsida > Asterales > Campanulaceae > Adenophora > Adenophora triphylla. The sequence goes on from JAFEMH010007806.1 coordinate 52,644, forward strand.
CTGGCATCTGTATCCCCTTATTGGAGGTTCACGCTTTTTGACCCTTTATTCAAAACCCCTTGGAGTTTTTTGTGAGGGTCTTGTGGCGATCATGTAAGCGGGCATATATGAGGCCTTTGTTACATACATGCATGCGAGTAACGGCCCTAACGAGGTCCTTCGCGCAATTAGTGGGTCCGAACTTCAGGTCTTTGTCCCCACTAGAGTCCGTAGGTACGGGCATCATGGCCTTTGTACCTACATTCATCTATATCCACTTTTTCTTGGTGGTGTCACGCAGGCAGGACGGAGTATCCTCCCCGCGATTGAGTACGGGCGTAATGGCCTTTGTACCCATATAGGCTTGCGGATCTTAATGGATCTTTGCGCATCAGTAGGTAGGAGCTCATATGTTGGATCTTGAACCTACTGGCATCCGCTTGCGGGCATCCACCTTAGCTTTTGAGGCTGGTGGGAAAGGTGTTATAACTATTTTTGCACCAAAATTTGATGGTAACTTCATACTTATACATATAGGGGTCTATACTCCCTCCAAAAATTACAAAGATATCAAAAGAAGTACTTTCTGAGGTGATCGCTATTCCAAGCGTGTTTAAGCTCTTCTCCTTCTTTTGGTCGCAATATGTAGGTACCCTCCTTGACTATTTTGGTGACCTCATATGGTCCCTCCCATTTCGGGGACAGTTTATTGAAACCAGGTTGGGTCCCTTGGACCTCTACGCTTCTGAGTACCCAATCTCCAACTGAAAAACTCCTCTTATTTACCCTTTTATCGTGGTGCTTCTTCGCTTTCTGCTTGTAGTTCACCATTTTTTCATTTGCCCGCATTCTCTTTCCTTCGAGATCGTCCAGGTCACACCTTCTGTTTGCCTCATTTTGAGACTCGTTGAAGTATGTGACTCCGCACGAGGCGGTGGCTACCTCAACTGGAGCCATTGCCTCTGACCCATACGTGAGCGAGAAAGGAGTTTCTCCTGTAGAATTTCTTATTGTGGTGCGGACAACCCATAATGCGGTCTGGAGTTCGTCCAACCATCGTCCTCCTCGTCCCTCCAAGTTTTTCTTTAGGGCGATCAGGACTAGCTTGTTCGCGGCCTCAGCTTGGCCATTTCCTTGGGGGTAAGCAACTGCAGACTTACGGTATTGTACTTTCATTCTCACGCATTCAGTAGTGAATTTTGCGGAGAACTGAGTGCCATTGTCCGAAATTATTGCTCGGGGGACCCCAAATCGACAATAGATGTGGTCGTGGACAAAATTGATGGTATTCTCCTCGGAGATAGTGGGTAAACCCTTGGCTTCTGTCCACTTGGTAAAGTAATCCACGGCCACCACAGCATACTTGATGTTTCCTCGAGCAGTTGGAAATGGTCCAATGAGATCAATCCCCCCACGTATCAAACGGCCACGATGGTACAACCAAAGTTTGCTCTGTTGATGGTAGTCTGGGGATGTCCGCAAATCTCTGGCACTTATCACACTTTCTCACATATTCATGCGCATCCCTTCTCATCAGTAGGCCAAAAGAATCCTGGAATTTGATCTTGTTCGAGAGGGTGCGAGCACTGGATGTCCGCCACAAACTCCTTCATGAACCTCATAGAGTAAGTTGGTGACCATGTGAGTTTTGACACATCTGAGCAAAGGCTTGGTGAATGATCGTCGAAAAGTACCCCATCGAGGACGAGGTATTTCGCGGACACCGTTCTGATGGCTCTAGCCGTTGCTGGATCCTCGGGGAGGGTCTGCTTCTCGATGTAATCTTTGATCTCATCTACCCAAATTCCTTATTTGATCCTCAATATTGTTTATCTGAATCCGATCTATAGCAGGTTTCTCCGTGAATTCTATCTGGCAATCTGTTTCCAAATCTATGATTTCTTGCTCGGTTATTCTGGAGAGGAGGTCAGCTTCCACGTTATCCTCCCTCATGACTTGGTTCAGCTCATAGTAGGTGAAATTTTTGATGAGGGTTTTCGCAAGCCCGCAGTACTGAGTTAGCACTGGGTTGATTGTATCATACTCCCCTCTAATTTGATTTACTATGAGCTGAGAGTCACTGTTGATCTCAATATTCTGAACTCCCAAGTCTCTTGCCAGCTCCATGCCCGCTATAATCGCTTCATACTCGGCCTGATTGTTAGATGCTTCGAATTTGAATCTCAAGGCTCTTTTGAATTTTTCCCCGTAGGGTGCGATCAGAAGTATGCCCGCTCCACTAATTAACCTGCTCGCAGAGCCGTCCACGAATAAAGTCCATATTTCTTCTGGGCGCTCTTTTGGCTGTATAATTTCAGTGCTCGAGCTATCTGGGGCTTCTTCTGATTCTGCCCGCTTTCTCTTTCCAAGGTCGCTGTTCTCCAATTTGAATGATGATTCTACTACAAAATCAACTAAGGCCTGCGCTTTGATTGTCTTTCTCGGGAAGTAGGTGATCTGGAACTCAGTGAGCTCGATAGACCAAGCTAGCATTCTCCCCGAGGACTCTGATTTGTGTAAAACCTTTCTAAGCGGGGCCTCGGTTAGTACAGTTATAGGATGTGCAGAAAAGTAGACTCTTAATTTTCGAGCAGATACAAGCAAGGCATAAGCTAACTTCTCTATATTAAGATAACGCCCTTCTACGGCGGATAGTGCCTTAGAAACATAATAAATTGGTTTTTGGGAGTTATTATCCTCCCTTACAAGAACAGCAGCCCCACGCGTATCAAGAATCGCTAAAAACAGAAAAAGCTCTTCCCCGAGCACCGGGCTGCTGAGTAGAGGTGGCTGCCCGAGGTATGCCTTGACTTCTTCAAAAACTTGATGGCACACGTTGCTCCATGCAAATTCATCAGGCTTCTTCCCCCCTTTCAGAGTTTTGAAGAAGGGGAGGCATCTCTCTGCTGACCGCGAGATGAAGCGGCCAAGTGCGGTGATGCGACCATTGAGTTTCTGTACATCTTTCACGCAAGCAGGAGGTTTCATGTCCAGCAGTGCTTGAATTTTTTTGGGATTAGCCTCTATTTCTCGCTGGTTTACCATGAATCCAAGGAACTTGCCCGCCTTTACCCAAAAAGCACATTTCAGGGGGTTTAGTTTCATGTTGTTGCGGCGTAAGTCTTGCCCGCAGCGATGAAAGCTACGGAGCGGACATCTTCAGGAGCCATCTGGATCTGGTGGTAGCCGGAGTATGCATCAATGAAGCTTAATACTCTGTGGCCGGCTATAGAATCCACCAATCTGTCTATGCGAGGAAGAGGGAAACAGTCTTTGGGACATGCCTTGTTGAGATCTGTGAAATCAACACACATCCTCCACTTGCCGTTGGATTTTTTGACCATTACCACATTGGCCAGCCATTTTGGGTAGGTAATTTTCTTTATTATCCCCGTTTTGAGCAATTTTTCCACCTCTTCCTTGATCGCCATTTCTTTCTCCGGAGAGAAGTACCTTGATTTTTGATGAATGTTCTTGAAGGATGGGTCATCATTGATTTTATGGAGTATCACGTCCTCGCTGATTCCTTGCATATCCTCCACCCTCCAAGCGAACACATCCCAGTTTGCTCTAAGGAACTCAATGAGTATCCTTCTCTCCTCGCAGTGAATTTCCAGCCCAACCTTAACAGTTTGCTCGGTGAAGTGGGGGTTGATGACCACCTCCTCGAGCTCGTCGTTAGGTTGAAGGTCGCTGATTTCACGATTATGCAAGGAGTCAATGACAATAGTTGGGGCCGACCCGAGCTCCTGGCCGGTGTTGCCATAGAGTATATGACATCGCGGTCAATCTCTCCCTCAATTCCTCGATCAATGTATCCTCCCTCAATAGGGGCCAACTGTTTGGATTTTCTACTCGTCTTGAGCTCCACCTTTGTGGTATGGAAAGAAAGCATGCCTATTGGAATGGGCGCGGCCACAAGTGCAAGGGCTTTTCCTTTTTTCAATTTGTCTTCGCCTTCTATCTGCGGGCAGGACGTCTGGCCTTTACTAGCTTTTCTTTTTTCCTCAAGTGCTCGGAGGAATCTCCCGGGCTGATTCTTGATGGTAGCAACCCCGCCCGGGGTGTTAAATTTTACCCTTTGGTGGGGAACGGAAGCAACTATTCCCAATTTGGCCTGAGCAGTTACGCCGAGAATGGCATTGTATTGGGAAGGAAGATCGACCACCATGAAAGTGATTTTGGCCGTCTTCTACATGGGTTTTTCCCCAATAGTCACTTCAAACACAATCGTCCACTTTACTCCCACGGCGTGATTGGTAAAGCCTTCAAGCATGCCCGCATAAGGAGTTAGGTTAGCCTCGGTCATTCTCATGCCTACCAACGTGTGATAGTAGAGAATATCCCTGGTCGTGCCTGTATCAACCAAAACCCGGTGTATGTTGGCTCTATTGATTTTCATTGGAAGAGTAAGGGGCTGAGTAGAGTGGAATAGGGAGGAGGCAAGTTCACTCTTTTTGAACCCTATTTCCTGCTCCTCCTCAGGAGCCATTGAGGGGGTTAGGAAAACCTTCTCTAATGTTCGACTCTGCAGGGAGAGCTGTTTGTTGGAGGGAGGCTCCTCTCCAATGAAATTAATGTCATAATCCCCCAAATCATCGTCATAATGGTCTCTTTCAGTCCTTTTCGGGCCACGCGTGCCTCGTGCCCGCTGCTGATTATTATTATTGGGGGTATTGTTATTTCCTTTAACCCACTTGGTTAGCTCCCCGTCATTGATTTTCTGTTGAATAATTCGCTTCAACTGGAAGCAGTCCTCAGTTTCGTGCCCGTGGTCATTGTGATACTCACAGAACTTATGCCTACTCCTCTCATTTGGCTTTCGAAGCATGGGGGGAGGAGGAGGAAAGTCGGAGGCTCTCATGATTACCACCCTTGGGTCGGTGAGCTCGGTGTAAACTGTTTCCTCTATTGTCTTTCGGAGTTTATCCGACCCACGACCTCGGTTTTTGCCCTGGTTGTTGGTGCGGGCAGGCTCTGGGGTGGTTTCCTGAACTTGGCTTATTCTTTCCTTAGCAGAAGCTCGGGGAGCGGGCACACTGGGTTCGTCGGTGGATGCAATGGCCGAAGCCCTCTCATACATTTCTTCCACGGTTTTAGGCCGGCTGGAGGCAAAATTCATTTTTAGGAAGGAGGAGCTGAGGCCGCCCTCAAAGCAGAGTCTGATGTCTCCCTCCTCTAGGTCCACAATTTCCTCTCTCACCTTCCTGAATCGTGATATGTAATCCTTTGTAGGCTCGTTTGGGGCCTGCTTGACACGGACAAGATCTGTCTTTGGTCTAGCGGGCACCCCTGCCCCAGCAAAGGCATTAAGGAAGATGCTTCTAAATTGACTGAATGATTGGATGTTCCGGGGCTTGAGGGCTAACATCCAAGATAAGGTCTTGCCCGTGAAAGTTGCAGCCAATGCCTTGCACATCACAGACTCATCCGAGGAGAATAAAGCCATTTGTCCCTCGAATCGTCCCATATGGCTCTTGGCATTTTTGGAGCCATCATAGGTGTCCATCTGGGGGGCTTGCCCTTCTGAATAGGTGCCCGGGCGATCTTATCATTGAAGGCGTCCATGGTGCGGCCACACCTCTGGGCGGCCTTTTGGTGGGTCTCCCACATTTCGTTCATAAACTTGATGAATTCCGGGCTCTGGTTATCAACCTTCAGTTTTTTAGCTCGTGGAGTCACGGCCTTCTCCTTGGCCAGGGCCAAGGGTCTGGCTTTGGACTTCGCACGTAGATTGGATTGGGTCTCTTCTCCAACCTCCTCGCTGTCCTTTACATGCACCACACTGCGTTTGTCCTGCTGTCCACGCTCAAGGGTTGGTTCAACCCGGTTTGCCCCCTAGCTTGACTAGCAAGCGATTTGGGGGGAGCTAGTTGGGAGAACCTTTGTGACCCTTGGGGAAACTGGAGCCCGCCGTTGGCTTCTATTTCGAACATCTCCATTTGAGCATCAGCGACGGCCATGGCCTCTGCGATCAGCTTGGATTTGGAGGCCAGAATTTCTTGCCTCCTCAGGATTTGGTCTTGGGAGAGTGGAGTAGTCAAGGCGGTGTTTTTTATAGGAGCTTGGGGAGTTTTTGGGCTATTGTTTAGTAGGGCTTGGGCTTTCTCAGCACGTATTTCGTCGATTAGTTTGTGCATAGCCTTCTGACCAGGGGAGAGGCTGTGTTGTGGCTGAGAACGTGCCCCCATTCTGTTAAAAACGGAGGTCGTGGCCTTGCCTTTATTAATGGTGGAGGGTGAGGCTTGGTTATCCTCCTCTAGGGTCAAATGACCGGCGTTTTCCAATATTCTAGACATATTCTGTAAAGAAAATGAGTGAAAAAAGAAGAGCCTTTCGGCACTTGTTTTGTTTAGGACACAAGAGGTGCCTTGAAAACAAAATACACGGGAAGTGAATAAAGAAAAGATCTAAGTTCCCGGCAATGGAACCACTGATGACGCCAAGCTTTTCAGGGTCAGGAGCGGTTCAAGGATATCTGGCTTGATATATTTAGTGGATTGATGTACCTAAATCACAACACAAATAAGCACCGTTAAGTTCAAAGTTGGATGTTACTCCAACTCAGGCCCTCGGGTGTGAGAGTAAGAATACTGAGATAATAAGGCTTTGAATACCTTGGAGTGTGTGTGTGTTTAGGGTTTTAGAGTAATAGGGCTTACTCAATATATTTGGAACTTACCTTGCCCAAGAGGACAAAGGTCTTCTATTTATAGACAATGTAGTGGTGCTTGTTGATGTAAGCAATGAGATCAGCCCTATGGGGCACTTTGGTATTTGACCAGCTACACGTGTCCGCAACTAATTGGCCCTGTCAGGGAGGGAACATTGATCGCAGGGGTACGGCCGAAAGGGACATGAGCCGTGTGGCTGGCTTGGCGCATTAAATGAAATAGTAGGCGCCTGACTGAGCCGCATTAAATGCGTGATGGGGGAGCCGGCAACTTGCATGTCAGAGCCAGTAAGCTAACTTGCTCAGTAAGGCTTTGACATTAACCGGGAGGCAGGTGAGATAACCGGGAGGTAGACATGAGCCCGCGGTCAACATCGTGGCCACGGTCAAAGGTATTTGACGCGGGCACGGAAGACGCGGTCATGCCTCCTGCGGGCACCGATCCAGCGGTCAGGATCCCTGCGGTCTTCGATAGGGATAATGCGGGGAGGGACGCGATCTTGACCTCAAGGGCCTATCTGTCCGCGGTCTTCCCCCCAGCGGTCTAGGAACTGCCACGTCAGTGGTTCCTTGGGCCAGATCGAGCGCGGGCCCGATCCAATAGATCCGACTCATCAGTTATAAAGTTGGGAGTGTTGAAAAAAATGATCCATAAATGAATATTACATTTCCCTTCGGTCTTTTTCAAAATAAAACTATCATATTTCTAAATTAAACATAATAATATTAATATAATGTTATTGTGGTACAAGCAGTGTATAAATAAAATATACTCCCTTTATTCCATAAACATGTTTTTATTTGACTATTTAAATATTTAAATAATTTATTTTCATTTTCATTACTAATCTTAGTGAAGTTCATTATTTCTCTATTATTCCATCTTCTTTCATTGGTATGACGCTCTCCTCCTCCCTTCTCCCTCTTTTTTTCATTGGCATTTTTTAAAGTTAAATGGTCTTTTTTGTTAGACAAATATCTCACGTCTTATATATAACTAAATATGAATTAGTATATAGATTTGATGGGCTATTCCCTTATTAGCAATTATCAATTGATTTTATGGTGAAATCTCAAATATAGTCTATTATCATTCAAATTTTGTTCCAGCCCGCACTCACCTTTGGACCTTATAGTCTACTAGAATAAGCCCGTGTCCGAGGACACGTTAATTTTTTTCATTTTTTTTTAATTAAGCCCGTGTTCGAGAACACGTTTTTTTTTTTACTTTAAAAAAAATTTTAAGAGCAAAATGGGTAAGGGACAAAATAGTGAGGGCAAAATGATAATTTCGACAAATGAAACTATTCATTCAACTGTTCATGGAGGGGTCTAATTTATACTATAGATTATCAGTCAAATTTTGTTCAAGCCCGCACTCACCTTTGGACCTTTCTTAATGTACTTCTTATCCTTTGTTGGAAATGGGTAACGGAAAGTTAAGTTTGACTTAACGTTGACCTAGATTTCTAACGGAAGTTCGTTATTTGTTAACGAAACTAGTTACAAAATGTATTCTACATTTGTTGTAGACTATCAAACTTATTTAATGTCTCAAAACCATTTAGGGTGAATGAGAATTAATGACAAAGGTCTTTTGTAACTTAACGAGAGTTAATTAAAGGGTGTTTTGAATTTGTTTGAAGTGCTCGGCCGAGCGAGTCCTTAACTCGGCCGAGCAGAGCACAGAAATAGGCCAAAAGTCTCTGGACTAGCTTGCTCGGGCGAGACACAAGTATGCTCGGCCGAGCAGTTTGATCAACACGGCCGTGCAAGTCTCTTGACTCGGCCGTGCAGCCTGGTGCCCGGCCGTGCGAGTTCCTTGACTCGGCCGAGCAGATCCTGAACAGGCACTATTTTAAACAGAAAGTTGTGTCTCTTCGTGGGAAAAGACACAAACCCCTTGGCTCTCTATATATACCTCCTCCTCCGAATTTCAATTAACATATACAGTATTTTGACCCTTCCTACCCTCTAGTAAGATAGATTAACATACCCATATCATTGCATATTGTTGCATTAAATCCTTCAAAGTCCAAAGTTCCAAACATTGTGTTGTTCGCTAGAGTATTTGATTTGGAGTGCTCCTATCATTTACTTATAAGTCGTTTTATCTTACTAGAAGATTGCCATATAAACCGTAAGCACTAAGCGGCAATAACTTCTTACGGAGATTGTATTAAATACAAGACTCGACTTGAATTCTTTTGTTTCCAATCTCCGTTATCCTTTTCTGTTAAGTTTCTAGTTAAGTTCTTGAGAAGCCTACACAATTGTCCAAAAATCGTAAGAAGTTATTTTACGCTTCTTCAAGATCTTCAAGATGGCAAACGAGAAAGACTCCACAGAATCAAGTCAAGGGAATGTGACGCCTCCTTCTCAAGGTGACGCTACGTTTAACAATGTTACACCGTCTCACCCGGTTCATGGTAAGAAACCTCCTTCACGTACAACCTCAAGGGTTGCACCTCTTAATGCTCTCCCTCCGTCTCATGTGTTCGTACATGCGAAAAGACCGGGTATTTTTACCGGGATGAACTTTAAAAGGTGGCAATAGAAAATGTTGGTCTATTTGACAACATTAAAATTGGTGCATTTTCTTTGGGAATATCCACCATTGATATCCGACGAGGATGAATCCAAAGCAAAGAATGAATTGGATACTTGGAATCACAGCGATTTCTTGTGTCGCAATTATATTCTTAATGGCTTGGATTACACACAATACAAGGTGTGTTGTGGCATAAAGACCGCGAGAGAACTTTGGGACTTTCTCGAGATGCACAATACTATGTGTATTATGACTAAAAGACCGCAAGTGAACTTGGTGGAAAGAAGTACCGGAAACAAGAGAAAGAAAACCGGGAAAGTGAAGAGGACCGCCAAGAAGGTCAAAGGTAGTTGTTTTAATTGCGGCAAACCCGGCATACGGCTAGGGAATGTCGACATCCTAGAATCAACAACCAAGATGGAAACCCTCTTCAAGCCAATGTGAATGAAGATAGAAATGTTCCATTGGACTTTGATCAACTTAGCCTAGGGGCATAAGATTGAATTGACCAAAAGTGGTTGTTGTGTTAGTAAAGGGTACCTTGTTGAAGGACTCCTTAAATTATAATTGTTTATCCGCCTAAGTGCGAAGAATAAAATTTCAGATTTTATTTACTTGGTTTGAAGTGTTCCAATTGTTATGGCGTGTTCATTTAGGTCGTGTAAATTTAAATTCACTAAGTCGACGAGTTAATTTAAAATTACTACCTAAAATGAAATTTGATTCGCAAAATCAATTGTGATTTCTTTTGTAGAAATCAGCTCAAACCGTAAATAGTAAATAGATAGTTATTTACTTCTATTAATGATTGCATTTGATAATTCAAAGTTCATCTTTTGGAAAAGTAAAAGGTAAAACCTTAAAGTTTTGAGTAAACAATAAGGTTTGTGATTCATCTTAATGAACAATTAAGAGTTTCGAAGAGATAGAGGTGGTTAGTATGTAGTACCGTTTGAAAAATAATTGTTGGGACGCTGACACTTATTTATCAAACAAATGCTTCTTACACACTCAAATCAATTGAAAAAGGAAGATAGAACTTTTAAGGAGATGGTGAACTCCTTATTGATAAGTTCCGTCTTATGTGGGTATACCTAGTAAAGGTAGAAATATCTAAACCTAAAGAGGTTAAGATAGGACCCAAAAACCATGGATTACGTTTCCATTGGCAATGCAGTATTCTTCAACCAAGGAAAATGGTTGAAGAGACCTCACTTAAAACATAGTTATGACTATGTCGTCGGTTCATCTCAAGGAGATGAAATACATTGTAGATAACATGGTTATCACAATTAAATGACTTCACATAAAAGGAAAATATTAAATATGAATTAGGATATTCATAAAATATTTGATATGTGGAGGTACACCTCAAGTGTGGGGGTACAAGCTAAATACATAAGTTCTATTTGATATGAACTTCTAGTATTAATGTAAACCGTTAAATGTTAACAGCTAAAAGAATGGATCATTATATATTTGGAAGTTATTTGATCTTCCTCCATAATGCTAACCATTGGGTTACAAATGGATCCTTAGAAAGGAAATATTCAATGATGACGAATTATGAAATATTCATAAGCCGTTTTATAAATACCTCAAATGTGGGGGTAGTTGGCTAAAGTAGAAATACTTAAGCAAGACTCGTTATATTCTTTAAAGAATATACTTCCTTGAAATGATAGGAAATGTATAAAAGAAAATTTATAGAAACTGTAAGTGATTTTCTTAATAAGAAGAAGAAAACAAGATACGCTTGAAGGACAAATTCATCCTACTCTACTAGGAAGATGGTTGATCTTCCTTATGCAAATCCGGGTTGCAAAAACTAGATGTACCAAGGATGAAACCTTCAAATATTAGACTACAAACGGTCCATCTCAAGTGGAAGATGAAGGACCTAGACGTAGTAAAAGGGCAAGAGTGGAAAAGTCTTTTGGTCCTGATTTTCTATCATTTATGTTGGAAAACGAATCAAGAATCAAGTAAGGAAGCGTTATCTCGTCCGGATAGTTCGTTCGAAAGAGGCTATTAACAATGAGATAAAAATTCATAATGCTTAATAATACTTGGGAATTGGTAGATCTCCCTCCAAGTTGCAAACCATTAGGTTGCAATTGGATTCTCAAAAGAAAGTATAAAGCTTATGGATCTGTTGATAAGTATAAAGCCAGGATAGTTGTCAAAAGGACATGATGATTTATGCAAGATTATCCCATTGACACAACAGAGCGTTCTATGTCGCACAACCGTGTTGGATCTACTTGTGTATTCATATGGACTAAAACAAGCAACTAAACAGTGGCATGAGAAGTTCGATAGAACTATGTTATCAAATGGATTCAAGATTAATAAATGTGACAAATGTGTCTACATACATTAAAGGAACATCTGAATCATTTGTTAATAGTCTGTCCTTACGTGGATAACAATGGTAGTCATGAATTGATCATGAATACCAAAGACATGTTAAAGAAGAACTTTGACATGAAAGATATGGGATTAGCCGATGTCCGATGTCATATTAGAAATAAAGATTTCTATAACATCAGAAGGAATAGTCCTATCACAATTCCATTATCTTGAAAGAAAGTACTTCGAAAGTTCAAATAGATTCCTGAGAGGTATTCTCTGTAAAGTAGATTCCTGAAAAGTAGACTCTAAGGATGTCAAACCACTTAGAGATACTAATTTTGGGAAGTCGAAACGGTACAGAGATAATAACCACTTGAAGAAACTGACCGATAGAAGAATTTGATCACTCGAAGGGACTGATCATTCTAGATAGACTAAAGGTCTAATTGTAATTGTAATCAATCAACGGAATAGTATAATCATAAGTACTTGGTGTACTTAAAGATATACTTATGATTAACGATTACAATTCCTATAAGTTGAATGGTCTTGGAAGATATTCCTTTGTGGAATAAGTCTATGTCTACATGACCTAAGGCATTGTGACGACAATGAGAAATAGGAAAAGGTGTAGAACATCATGGTAAGTCTAGACATAATGGTCTTAGACACACTACCATAGTACAATTGATCTCAAAATGCGACTGTCACACCTAGCCATGTGAAGTCAAATTCGGATCCGTCTACCTAAGGGTAGTAATAAAGATCAACTGTATAAACTGTTAAGGGGAATGGGTTTAAAAACCCACAACAAAAGAACTTATAGCGGACACTCAACCTTGAGAAATGGAGATCCCAGGCCCTTGGTTCAATGAGACAACCAAGTTATAAGTTCTAGTAGAGTTACTTGGAAACAACAACTCGGTTTATTAACCTAGAGATGTTGAATACTCATTCCCAGAACGTTCAAGTACTAGCACATGCAGCAGTGGTGAGGATAAGTTGAGAAAACTTTTAATGATTTCTATATCTACGGGTGGAGTAGTGCATGATACTCCTTATAGTGAGAATCACCTATATAAAGCGAGAAGTAATAAGGCCGCCTCTAAATGAACGCTTATGAATGAGATACGGTCCAGGGTCAAAATGGACAAAAACGTGAGAACAACAATTGTTAGAGCTATTATTATGTGAGTATTATTGTCTTGGTATACATCCGACAGTCACTGGTTCAAAGCGACTCGCTACCAAATGGCTAGTATATCCGATAATATTTCACTAGGGAAGATTCAAGGCCACAAGCTATCTATCTCGATGTAATAATAGTTCGCCGGAACTTTGGACGAAATTGCATACATGCATTAATTGTCATTCATGTGGGGGATTGTTGGAAATGGGTAACGGAAAGTTAAGTTTGACTTAACGTTGACCTAGATTTCTAACGGAAGTTCGTTATTTGTTAACGAAACTAGTTACAAAATGTATTCTACATTTGTTGTAGACTATCAAACTTATTTAATGTCTCAAAACCATTTAGGGTGAATGAGAATTAATGACAAAGGTCTTTTGTAACTTAACGAGAGTTAATTAAAGGGTGTTTTGATTTTGTTTGAAGTGCTCGGCCGAGCGAGTCCTTAACTCGGCCGAGCAGAGCACAGAAATAGGCCAAAAGTCTCTGGACTAGCTTGCTCGGGCGAGGCACAAGTATGCTCGGCCGAGCAGTTTGATCAACACGGCCGTGCAAGTCTCTTGACTCGGCCGTGCAGCCTGGTGCCCGGCCGTGCGAGTTCCTTGACTCGGCCGAGCAGATCCTGAACAGGCACTATTTCAAATAGAAAGTTGTGTCTCTTCGTGGGAAAAGACACAAACCCCTTGGCTCTCTATATATACCTCCTCCTCCGAATTTCAATTAACATATACAGTATTTTGACCCTTCCTACCCTCTAGTAAGATAGATTAACATACTCATATCATTGCATATTGTTGCATTAAATCCTTCAAAGTCCAAAGTTCCAAACATTGTGTTGTTCGCTAGAGTATTTGATTTGGAGTGCTCCTATCATTTACTTATAAGTCGTTTTATCTTACTAGAAGATTGCCATATAAACCGTAAGCACCTGTGCGGGGCAATAACTTCTTACGGAGATTGTATTAAATACAAGACTCGACTTGAATTCTTTTGTTTCCAATCTCCGTTATCCTTTTCTGTTAAGTTTCTAGTTAAGTTCTTGAGAAAGAAGCCTACACAATTGTCCAACATCCTTATCTAATTCTAAGAATTTTAACCTAACAAATTTGAAAACAAATTTTTTTTGAGATAAATAAAAATGACAAATGAGAATATATTTATGGGACAACAATCCAATGCTTACTTATTAAAAGCTAAAATAAATAGAGAAGAATAATGAAAAAAAATCCAAGATGGTGTTAGGTCAAGTTTGCCAAAACAATGATTTTGCGTTAACAAGCGAAAAAGCAATTATAAATGTTTGGCTTATAAGGTACAAACATTACCTATTCTATAATCATCACCTAATTTGGTAACTACCGCCTCAAAGGGGATATCAAATGTCTTTTTTTAGCAACTTTTCTGTTGGGGTCACCAAAAGTGCAATTGAAAGAAAGAGGAATGTTTTGTTTTATAATGAAAAAAAAAAGATAATTTTTTTTATATTTATTATGGTTCGAAGGAGTGATAATATTAATTTGTTTACCCATATTCAGTTTGATTGAGCCGATAGTTATGCTGGCACGGGAACGCGTTGAAATTTTATTTGTTCCATATCAACTTAAAAAATAAAAATTAATTAAATATATAAATTGAATAACTGCATTCATTAAGAAGACCTTTTAAAAAAGATAAGTCAATTTGAATATTATACAAATAATTTCAACTCAAATTAGTCCATTAAAAATACTTTGAATTAATACTAAAACTACAATTCTTCGTTGACAATCTAAAACACGCACTTAAATTTACAAGAGATTGTCATTTTGGACAACCGAAATGCTAATTCTCACGCACGCACATTTCAAGACAATGTCACATTCAGGCCCCTTATGCATTCTCATTTCCGTACTACTAATCCTTCATCTTTCTTATAATGCACAAAAGTGTTAATATTCCCTGTCTGTCAAGAGAGGTCCTTGAAAGAGTTAGAATCATTGTAGTATTTTAACTCTTGAAATCGTGCGAGTATTTTAGGTTATTTAGATTTTGACTTTCTTTTAAAGATTTAGATATCGGGCAGGTAAGGAGTTTATTGTTTATATCTTTTATTCTTTGTAGATATTATTTTAGATCAGAAATTCATAAATCAAGGGAAGATTGAAATAGTACGAGTAGTACTCTTGGATTTTGTCAAAATATATTTTTCAAACTTAAAAAGATTTATGTCTTTCTTGGAGATTGATTTTTCAATTAATAAGATTTTTCTATTCAAAGTAGGATTGTATCATTCTTGATTATGTAATCTGGAGATAGATATATATGTATATATTTATATATCTTTTATTACCTAATTTGTAGATTATAGAGTTGTACATATATTATGTTTTCTTAAAAAATAACAATTTATTAATAGATAACAATTCCTTTCTCTATTGGTTATCTCTTTCTTGTGCAACACTATTGATGTACTATAAATATGCGACTCTTCTTAGATCGAAAGTACAGATTCTCACATAGCAAAATACAGAGAGAAATCTCAGAAATTCGTGAGAAGATTTTTTCAGAGAGCTGTCTTTGGATATGTGCGGAGTTGTGTCTCACATTACGACTCACATCCGTTTTCCTGCAAAGTATTTGATTCTTAAGTTTTATTCTCGATTCTGCTTTGCTGCTTGTTCAGCATATGGATTACTTTCTTAAGATCACAATCTTTGTTTTTAGTATTTTCATATTTTCTTATTCCACTAGTTAGGTTTTTATTCTGTAAATCAGATCTTTTAATAGTGAAATCCATTTTAGGCGTAACCCTTATTTGATGGAGTTGAACCAGTAAACGTTTAATACTTTGTGTTATTGTTATTGTTTTTATTTCGCTGCATATTTCAGTTGTGTGTACAGTTGTAACTCACATCTGTACACACACCCGTTTTTTGTTTTGTTGAATATTGATTTCCTAGCTACGCTAAAACTTTCAATTGCTATCAGAGTCAACTCTCGACATTATTGAGTGTTAATCCAGAAAGTGTAGCCATCATGGAATGTCAGAATCACCAGAATCGACTTCCAGTCTTGAATGGTACTAATTATTCCTTTTGGAAATCTAAGATGCGTAACTACATCAAATCAATTGATGAAATAGCATGGATGAGTGTCCTTGTTGCATGGCAACCACCCACGATGGAAAAGAAGCCTGCATAAGTCAGTGGTGAGTCCGTTTTTGAAAAAAAAAAAAAACTGAGGCAAATTGGACTTTTAATGAAATTATCTCAGCAAATTATAATTCTAAGGCTTTGGCTGTCATATCTAGTCATGTCTCTGAAAATATATAGAAGCTAATCACAAATGAAAGTGTGGCTAAACATGCATGGGACATTCTGCAAATGCAGTGTGAGGGTATACCTAGTGTTAAATCCACTAGACTTAGGATTTTAATGGATAAATTTGAAATCTTAAGCATGGAAGAGTCATAAGATATTGTCTATTATATGCTTATGCTGCTAAAATTCATGAAATCTCCAATGAATGCATTAGTCTAGGAGAGTCCATTTTCAAATGCTAGATTAGTCAGTAAAATCTTAAGGACTTTGCATGAAAGGTTTAGTATCAGGTTGCTATCATTGAAGAAACTCATGACACTAACACTTTAGGTTTGGACAAATTTATTGGAGTCCTAACTGTTTTTGAACTTAATCTTGAAGCTCAACAAAAGAACAAGGCAATAAGTATTGCCCTTAAAAGTTCTGCAGCTATTCCAAAGAAAATAGCTTACATTTCCTCTAAAATTGATGAGTCTAATCTTGAGAAAGATGATGTGGCTTTAATCACCAAGAAATTAAATTATATTCTGAATAACAAAAGGAGAAACAAGGTTTCTAAAAAAGCCTCTAATGATTTAGAGAAACAAGAAAATAATCCTGATGAGGGGTTCAAAAAGAAAAGTTTTGATAACAAGAAAGCCCTCGAATTAAGCAATATAGGGCATGTCGTGGGTATGGTCACTTTGCTAATGATTGTGCTAACACACTTAAGAAAAGGGGAATGAGTTACACTGCTACTCCGAGTGATGGTGAGGATGATGAAGTATTTGATAACATCTACGTGTTTGAATCTTCATCTCGTCTATTTTAATTCCTACACCGCATGTATAAATGAAGAAGTATTTTCTAAGCCGATTCGATCTCGGAGACGAGATGTGGATACAGATGTGTACACATCTGAACTCATATCCGAGCATACCTTCAATTGTTTCTTTATAAAAGGAGATTTCGATGATAAAGGTCGTGACATCCCCTATGAAGAACTATTCGAGACCTATAAGGAGCTGCATATTGATTGGATGAAACGTATGAATAAAATTGAGGTAATGACCAAGGTAAACAAAGTTCTCACTAAAAACTTTCTGTGTGTGAAAATAAGAATGCTAAGCTTTCAAAAGAAATACAATCAATAGGTTTTCATTGCTAAACTTGAGGTTCTAGTAACTAAGAAAAAAGTTGAAATTGGAAAGGTTAATACTGATTTTGAGAAAGCTGAGAGTACTCTAACCAAGTTGAACACTAGAAAAATGAAACTTGATGAAGCTTTGTCTCTTGGTAATACCGGAAACTCAGGTCTAGGTTTTGGAAATTCCAAATTTGTTAAAGCTGAAGAAAAACCAATTTTGAGTCACAAAAAACCTAGGAGAAGGCATTACATCTATCATTATTGCCTTGCTAATGAACATATTCATCCTTTCTGTTTCAAGATGAAGGCTGATAAGAAAGCAAGATGTTTGATTCAGTTTTAGATGTGTGACAGGATGTATAGTCAGATGTATACACATCCTAGCACACATCCGAGAACACATCCACAGGTTCACCACCATGAGACTGTTAAAACCCAGTGGGTTGAAAAGCCCAAAGTAATCTGTAATGTTGTATACTATTCCCTCAAGAGTAGTGTCTCTGGATCTTGGATTTTTGATAGTAGGTGCTCTAGGCACATGACAGGTAACCAAGATGTTTTGACAGAATACACATTTGTCAATGATGGTAAAGTAAACTTTGGTGGTGGGGCACAAGGAAAAATAATTGGTAAGGGAACCTTAGCTGTTGAAGGTCTCCCAAAGTTTCACAATGTGTATCATGTAAATGGTCTTAGGACTAATCTCATTAGTATAAGTCAGTTATGCGATGATGACTTATATGTGAAGTTTGATAAAAAGATATGATAAGTGTTTGATGAGTCTAACACACATGTATCCTCACTGGTCTAAGACCATCTGACAATTGTTACAAGTTTTGTGACAATTTGTCTTGTTTAAGTTTTTATGATGTTGTATTTGATGACACACTTGATCTTAACCTCAAAACTGATAAGGATGATATTTTAGGTAACCGACTGAAGTGGAAATATGCTGATACAAGATCTGAAGATATGAAAAGCACTGCAAAGAAAAAACAGGCAGATGTGAGTCTAGATGTGCATAAGGATGTGTCTGCAGATGTGAACACAAACGTTCCCACATCTGAACACACATCCACTCAAAGAACCGAGTCTGAAGACAGTTATTCAGATTCAGAGGGAGAAGTTATTTCAGAAAGAGACCAGGTTGGGTCTATTGATAGATCAGATGACTTTTTGTCCAGAATTCAGAAAGATCACCCCACTTCTCAAGTGGTTGGTGAAATACATGATCAAGCTTATCAAATTTCACATGCATATAATCGTCACACAAATGACTAATGCTTATGAGATTGACCTTAAGGCCTTCTACATGAAGAACACTATGGAGATTAAGTAGACCCTCAACTCTCAAGGTTCCTTTACCAACAATCCTACCTTGGGCACCACCTCCATATTTCACAATTCCTCCATTTACAAGAGAATAATTAGACATAAATTCAGTTGAACCTGTCATGTGCCTTGAACACCCACCATCAAAATATCAAGAGCTAGACACACTGCTCTTCATAGAAGTGAAAACGAACTTACACTCCTCATCCTTCTTCTCAACCCACACGAATTGGCCAGAATTTTGGGGATGTGAGCTGTGGTGTGAGTACATTTGGGCTCTCATCTGAGGAGAAGATTCCCCAAGTTCATGAATCCTTTGATAACAGAAGGGCCTGATATGACCTGTAGCAAAACAGTAATGGCACATAAAGTTCATTCTTCTAGGTTTGGACTCTACTTTTTGAAAAACATTAGATTTGGAGATACCTTCACCTTCTTTTACAAAAGTGGATTCATAGACAATACCGGTTTTAATTTGACTTTTCGAGTTTAAAACTTCTTCAAGTTTAGCCTTTCCAGTGTTTAACTTTTTAAAAGTTCCATTAGCTTTTTCAAGATCGGATTTAACTTTCTTGAGTTCAACATCACGCTTGGTTATCATGACCTCGAGTTTTTCTATGTAATCCTTTTGATTGTCATTTTCAATGGAAACTCTCTCAAGTTTAGATTTTAAAGAAGAAATTTCAGTTGATAGTTTCTTATTGACTTTTCAAAAACATCAAGTTTTCAACACGTTTTTGCCAATCGGCGGAAAATCAGTGTATGTTTCATGAAATTCCAAATTAGATTTATCTATTTCTTTAGAGATTTCTACAATTTCTTTAGAAACTTTGGAGGCACTAGAAAGAGCATCAGCAACAGCAATACTATCAGTCTTATGTTGCTTTTGAATTGACATATTCATTTTTAACATGGTCAGAATACACACAAGAGTATGTAATATCATAGTCGTGGTGTCATGTGCTTCTTCAACATCAACAATTTTGATGTTAAATTTTTCAGTTACAATTCTCAACATCTTACTTACTAACCTTGCATTTGATATAGGCTCACCTGGGGAGAGACATTCATTCGATATTTTCATTAATTTCGCTGAATAGCTTTTAATGTCTTCAATCTCATTAATTCTCAAGTTTTCAAACTTGGTCATGAGAATTCTCAACCTAGTAGCCTTTACACTATCATCACCTTCACAGTGACCTTGCAAAATATCTCAAGCTATTTTTGTTATATTCTGATTAATTATCAGGCGAAACATTTGTTTATCAACACGACTTGATATATCACATAGAGCTTTAGAATTATAATTATCAAGGGTAATTTCTGCTATATTACAGTCTTTCTTAGGTTTAAGTTTGTATGATTTTTCAGAGGTTTCACCCACTAAATCCTTGCTTTCAAGCTTAGGAGGAGACCATGTGACAATTATGCTTAGCCACGACCTCTTATCAATTGCTTTAATGTAAAGACGCATCTTAGCTTTTCATATATGATAGTTTGTACCATCTAAAACAGGAGGAATATATTGACTCAAATGACCATCCATAATGACTACTCTTTCTGGATCTCACTCAGTGTAATTGAGTGGAGCTCTGATACCAATTGAAAGAAATTGAGTAGCTAGGACAATCGGACAAATGAACAAAGTACTGGTGTTAGTCTCGATGTGATGACACCAATGACTACACGAACATATTTGCAGCGAAATAATTAAACAAACAGAATATAAAACAAGTTTTTACCACTTATCTACAACAATTTGTTGTATATAATAAAAACTTCTCTTAATAAAAACTTTTAAAATTCAATTACAATAAAGAATAAGAGAAGAAATAAAATAATCAAACACTAAAAACACAAGTTATAGGAGAACTTTGTGTAATGAAATAACTCTCACAAAAGCACTCAAAGATGGCTGATCTCTCTTTTGAAATCGCAGGAATGCATGACAAACAATGATGCAGTATTTTCTATTTATAATCCGTGAAGAGTCTTTTCCTTTAAGGAAAAGGAAGTCATAAATCATGTAGATTTCCTTCCAAATCCATGTATATATTGTAGTATTCTTTCAACAAATTCTTTATACCCTTTCCTAAAATAAAGCCCATGTAAGTCTACAGGAATATCACAAATGCTTCATTCATTGACTTGAATTATTTGTTGTGTTGATATTTCTCATAAATAGAGCTTACTAATACATGTGAGACTCCTACAAAATAATCAAGATACACTAAAACATGTGGAACAACTCACACTTTCAGGTACGATGATTAAAGAACGGTAATGTAGAAGAGAGTTATTTTGAATATGAAAAATAAAATAGAAGAGAAAATGAGTGAGAGAAATAGTAAAATAATTAGTGTTTTGAGTATAAAAGTAAAAATATAAGAAAAAGAATGAGTGAGAGAGAGAAATAGTAAAGATTTTTTTTACCGTTTTGGAAAGTCCAATTTAATGTGGAAGGAACAAAAATGATAAAAAATATGAATTGAGATGGAGAGAGTATATTTGTGAAGGGGAGTAAAATAATTACTTTTGCTCACTTATAATTAAAAAGCATGAAGCAAGAGAAGGAGATTATGTTGTTACTTTCATAATGTAATAAGCCTAAACTATAGGGACCATGCACGTTATATTAATTAGTCAAGGTAGATATTGCAACATGCACTTGAGTTGGGAGTGTGTTTTCAAAATTTATGACAACCATCACGTGGCATACACGTGAAGAACTACAAATATTTTTCTTTTGAAAAAAAAATAATTTTTTTTATCAATAAATATCATAATCTATTTTAAGCGTGACACTTGTAATGCTAAAATATCTTTAGGAAAGTTCGAACTTCTAACCTTTCTCGCGTAGAAAGAAACATTAAATAATAATTGAGATAGAGCTCTTTATCAAGAAACTAGTAAAAGTCTGTGTCTGAGGACACGTGTTTTTTTTTTTTAAGGGCAAAATGGAAAAGGAACAACTTAGTGAGGGCAAAATGAGAAATTTGACATTTGAAACTGTTCACGCAACTGTTCATAGTGTTGGGCCCTACATTTTTAATCAACTTGTTTTCAACTTGCGTATAACATCTTGGTACTAACAACTTGAGTTGTTCTATTACATCTTGATCATTTGCAGGTTGAACTATTGTTACGTTAACCCTATTTTTCAGGGAACGTGTCAAAGTAATTGAAGACCAATTCAAAGACGTCTCACCATGCAAATACCCAGCAACAGATCATTATCCCCTCAATCAACAAAATGGCGATAATGTCTCAACGAGATCAACCTCTTATCCGAGATTCTAGGCCTATTTTTTCTCCTTGTAAATTAGTCGTTATTTGAGGTATAAAAGGGGATAAACACTGTACTTTGCACACACGTTTTTTCACTAGCTTAAGCTCCCTTCTATACGCTCCTAGCTCTGTAATCATTTCAATCCTTAGTAAACTTTTGGTCAAGGAAGGTACCAAAACCTCCCGGGATTTTATGCCGACGAACAAGTTGTTCAAGGTCTTTCCCTAGTCAACAAACACCTTGTGTTCATTTCTATTCAACTTGATAATCATTGTACCCTGATTCATATCACTTTAGTCATTTTTCTTATCATCAAAAACACTTGTTGAAATTTGACCAAAACACATAGTATCGGTGTGATTTATACTACAGATACAACCATTTTACCGAGACAAAATTATATTAAAATAATCATTAAACATTGAATATGTAATTTGTTAACACAGTAATCTCCAATCCCATGGGCCATAGCTAAGAATTTCTGAAATCTTTGGGTCAAATAATGTCAAGAACAAAAGTTGAGTATAGTCAACGACTCATTAAATTATGTTTAAATGAGTAGTCTCTCTAAAGTCTCTAAAGGTAGGTGGATATAAAACACAATAATATTCTTAATAATCAGATAAACTGTTGTTCAATCAGTATCAGTGGAATTCGATTATTGCTCACATTGAAAATATGTAAAAATTTAGTTTGCTAATATGTTGGGCCCTACATTTTTCAAATAATATGATTACAACTCGTACTTAACAATCCCTTGGCACTAACAACTCGGTCTGTTCTATTTTACAACTCTGACCTCTCAAGCAGGCCTGCTCGCATAACGTTTCCCTATTTTTAGGGAACATGCCGAAGACTTGGTTCCACCACGTTTCTCCAAAGAAATCTCGTCATTATCTCTTCATCAACAACCAGGGCGGATATGTCTCTCAAGATCAACCACTTCTCCGAGTTTTAAGGCCCTTATTGTTATTTAGTTTATTTCTTGAGGTATAAAAAGGGGAACATACACTCGTAAATATACACACACGTACGACACTAGCCTAAGCTCCCTTTTCATATGCTCTTTAGCTTTGTAATCATCGGTGAATTCTTAGTAAAGTTTTGGTGAAGGTAGGAGCCACATCCTCCCTGGGTTTTGTGCCGGCGAACAAGTTGTTCAAGGGCTTTCCCTAGTCAACAAACCACTTGTGCCTATTTCTATCTAATACGATGATCATCAGACCTAGATTCATATCACTTTAGTCACTTTTCCCTTCTTATAAATCTAATTGTTGAAATTTGACCAAAACAATTTGGCGCCGTCCGTGGGAAACTTTGATTATCCGTATAGAAATGGCCAATC